>OZ024744.1:7739303-7759303 GCA_964016885.1 Eledone cirrhosa | reverse complement strand
CAATTGTTTGGAAAGAGAGATATATTTTAACTTTAATTATATCTCGTAAAATAATACAACTGGCTTTTCCACATAATACATATTGTTAGCACCCCAAACACTTAAATTGGGTTTATATTAAAATATAACCTAATGTTTGTTGAGTGAGATGGTTACCAGTCAGAGATAACCTTTAAACTATCTCTGTTATTGTATTAATTTATATATATATATATATATATATATATATATATATGAAAATAGTCAGGACCCCGACGGCAGAGCTCAAGCCGTTTCGACGGCTATTTCTGGACTCTACTGGTGGTGATGATGGTTCACAACCGTCCAGAAATAGGCCATCGAAAAACTTGAGCACTGCCGTCGGGGTCCTGACTATTTTCCTATATATATATATATATGTTTATTAAAATAACAGATTAAAGTTTAAGCAAAGAATCGGTGCTTAATATATAATAGTGACGAAACATAAGTCAATTGCATGAACTCATAATCCTTTATTTACTGCTATATATATTTCGATGATAGCCATTGAATGGCTATGACCTCATCAGGCAGTTAGTCAGTTCTTAGATATGCCAGCTCTGTGTGTATAGTGTTGATGGTATCAGAGCCTTGGGACATATGTCCCAAGGCTCTGATACCATCAGTAAATAAAGGATTATGAGTTCATGCAATTGACTTGAATCTTTTCCTATCACCCACTCTACAAGCCCATAATATCAAGTACTCTGGTACGTTATGGTCCACCTGGTTCCTTACCACACTTCCTTTGTTATATATATATATATATATATATATATATATAATGGAAAAATTTGAACAGGGACAAAACAGAGAGGCAGTACAACAAATGTTTATTAATTTCACGCTCTGGAGAGTGGGGTGTTGGTGGGGGACGAGGTTTCGGGCATAAGCCCTTCCTCAGGTGGGAAGTGTGTGGGAACAGAGTTCAAAGGGTGTGTAGGGGAGTGGTGGAGAGACATATAGCGAAAGAAACGGTGCGAATGAAAAAATAAAAAATAAAGATAAAAATAAAAATAAATCATGATCAAAATACAAGGAATGAGAAAATTTAAAAATAAAGGCATGATCAAAATAAACTGAAATTAAAAGGGGGTTAAACAGGTGGTGGAAGGGTGTGGGGTGTGTAGGGGTGGTGGCGGGTGCAGTGGGGAGAGGGAGACGAGGTGTCCGAGCGGGGAGGGTTGAAGGTGGTGTGTGTGTGTAGGTGTGCGTGTGTGTGTGTGTGTATGTGAAAGTAAGGGTTGGGGGAAGAACGGGGTTGCATGTTCAGGCAGAGGTGTGTGTGTGTGGGGGGGGGAGGGTCGGAGTGTCTGTGCGTGTGTGGATAGAGGGGTGGGGGGAGAGGAATCAGGAGGCTGAGGGTGTAGATATCTGGTGGAAAGCACGTGTGTGTGGGGTTTAAGCGTGTTGTGGGTGTAGGTGGCGTGTGGAGAAAAAAAACTTTTTGGGTGTGTGTGTGTGTGTGGGTGAGTTATATAGGTGATTACGTAAGAGGATGGTTGAAAAGTTGGTAAATTCCGAAGATGTTTAGTGTATTGGTGGCTGGTCAATTTCTGCGTGTGGGTATTCCATGAAGCGATGGTCGGAAGAGGAGAGATGTGGGGTGCGCGCGCAACAGGAAGTGGTCAGCAGTGGGAGTGCTGTGGTCTGTTTGTGTTGGGAGGTGGTCAGAGGACATAGCAGCAGTCGGTGGAATGGTAAAGGGGCGAGGATGGGTAGGTGTGAAAGTTGGAGTGAGGAGGGTGTGTGTGTGTGTATTAGTAGGGGTGTTAGTGGGATGAGTGAGTGTGGAGCGAGGGTGTGGGTGGAGCGGGGAGAGAAGGGTGTGTGGTGTACTGGTGTGTGTGTAGTTTGATGAAGAGGTGTTAGTGGGTGTTAGTATACGGGAGGTGGGGAGGGGTTGAATGCAGGTGTGAGTGGGGGTTAGTGGTGGTAGGGTGTGTAGAGTTGGTGGTGTACGAGGGTGTGTGGGTACGTGTGCGTGGGGTTGGGGATGTTAGTGATGTTAGTTGCGTGTGGGGTGGGTGGTGTAAGTGGATGCGTGTGTTCGTGTGCTTGGGGTTAGGGGGTGTTAGTGAGGTTAGTTGCGGTGTGGTGGGATGGGTGGTGTGGGGGTGAGAGGTGTGGGGGTGACGGTTAGTGGTGGTAGTAGGGTGTGTGTTTAGTGTGAGCGCGTGTATATATGTGCCGGTGGGTGTGTGCGTGTGATAAGGAGGGGGAGGAGGAGAAGAGGGGAGAGAAGGGATGTTAGTATGTTAGTTGGGGAAGGGTGGTCAGATGAGGGGTGGAGTGGAGGTGTTAGTATTGTTAGTTGTGGGGTGGGCGGTGAAAAGGAGGGGTGTGTTAGTGGTGTTAGTGGGGGATAAGTGTGGGGGAGGGGGGCGGTCGAAGGCTAAAGGAATAAGGGTGGGGAGTTCAGGCCGGGGGGAGTGTAGGTCTGTAAGATGAAGATAGTTCGTTGTTGGACCGTAAGGTGATTGGCGGGGGTTCCGTGGCACTGGAGTAGGCCACAGACTGTGAGATGGCGTGCGGAATGTCCAGGGCCACCAAAGTGGCGGGCAATGGGGGAACTGCCCCCGAGACGAATATCCCGGAGGTGCTCCGTGACTCGGTCCGCCAGGCGACGTCCCGTCTGTCCGACAGACGGGACGTCGCCAGGCGGAGGTGCAGCGGAAGGCATGCCGGACCGAGAGATAGTGGCCGTTGGGACCCTGGAAGGTGGTGGTGTTGGTGATGTGGGGACAGGTGTTGCAGCGGGGCCTAGAACAGGGAAAGGAACCGGGGGGGGGTGAACAGAGCGTGGGTTGGGGGGTAGGGAGCTGTGGACGAGGAGGGTGCGGAGATTGCGTGCGTGTTTGAAGGAGGGGAGTGGTGGGGTTGGGAAGATGTGGGAGGTGAAGGGGTCGGACTGGAGGCGTCGGAAGAGGCGGCGGATGGTGCGGTGGAGGGGTAAGGTGGAGGGGTGGTAGGTGATTGGGAAGGGGAGACGGTGGGTGGGTGTGCGGTGGCGTGGGGTGAGGGTGGTGGATCGGGGGACAGCACGGGCGCGGGTGAGAGCGGTGGGGACGAGAGAGGGGGGGTAACATCTGCGGATGAAATGGCTGACTAGGGAAAGGGCCTGGGACTCAAAGTCAGCATCACGGCTACAGAGGCGGCGGATCCTGAGAAGTTGGGAGTAGGGAATGGAGTGTTTGGTGTGGGTGGGGTGGGAAGAGGTGAAGTCGAGGTAAGAGTGGGAGTCGGTGGGTTTGAAGAAGGCGGAGGTGACGAGGGAGTGGTGGGAGGGGTCGAAGGCGACGGAGATGTCTAAGAAGTGGACGTGGTTGGTGGAGATAGAGGTGGTGAAGTGGAGGGAGGGGTGGAAGGAGCAGAAGAAGGAGAGAAAGGAGTCGAGCTGTTCTCGGGTGAGGGTCGTGGCTCCGATACAGTCGTCAATGTAACGACCGTACAGTTCGGGCGTGGGGCCGGTGTACTGGGCAAAGATTTGGGCCTCAACATGGCCAACAAAAAGGTTGGCATAGTTCGGGCCCATTCTTGTACCCATGGCTACCCCCGTGACCTGTTGGTAAAACTCACCCGAGAAGGAGAAACAATTCAGGGTGAGGACCAGCTCGGCGAGGCGAAAGAGGGTGGGGTGGAGGGAATGGGAGAGGGGCGAAGGTCAAAGGTAGTGTTTGAGGGCGCGAAGGCCGTCGGCGTGGGGGATGACTGTATAGAGGGACTTGATGTCTAGGGTGAAGAGGAAGGGCTGTCGGCCGGGTGGGTAGGTGAAGGAGTCGAAAAGGCGCAGGGCGTGGTTGGTGTCGGAGATGTGGGAGGGGAGGGTGGTGACAAAGGGGGCGAGGAGAGTGTCGAGAAAGGCGGAGATGAGTTCGGTGGGGCAGTTGCAAGCGGAGACGATGGGGCGGCCGGGGTTGTCGGGTTTGTGGAGTTTGGGGAGGAAGTAGATGGTGGGGGTGCGGGGGTGCGGACGATGAGGTGGGAAGCGGTGTGGGGAGGAGGGAGGAGGCGATAAGGTCTTTGATGGTGGAGGAGACTGTTGTTGGTAGAGGGGGGTGGGATCGGGGGGTAGAGGGCTGTAAAAGAGGGGGTTACAGAGCTGCCTGAGGGCTTCGGTCGTGTAGAGGTCCGCGCGCCACACCACCACGGCGCCTCCCTTGTCCGCCGGTTTGATGACGATGTCATCTCGGCTACGGAAGGAGCGGAGAGCGAGGAGTTCGCCCCGTGAGATATTGTACCGTTTGGAACGGTGGCGGAAGTCGAAACGATTTACTGCGATACGGCTGGCATGCATATATATAATTAGACATAGTCACAGATATATATATATATATATATATATATATATATATGTGTGTGTGTATATTTACATATGTGTATATATATATATATATATTACCAGTCCGAGATGAGGATCCACTAAGGTGAAACAATTGTTCTCGGTATGGTGAAGTAACTGTTCTTTTACTACTTCTACCTAACTCGTCCCAAGGACTGAGTGCTCTACCACTACGAATATTAACTTCCAGTGTTCCACCATTATATATATATATATATATATATATATATATGTGTGTGTGTGTGTGTGTGTGTGTGTGTGTGTGTGTGTGTGTGTGTAAATCCATTCAGATACGTATTGATATAGTTGCCATTTTTAGTATTATACCTCATTACCTCCCCCTACCTCCCTACACCTCTTCATACCTCCCCACTGCAGTAGCAGCAGTAGCAGCTATAGTAATAGTAGTAGCAGGAGCAGCAGTAGCAGTAGCAGCAGTAGCAGTAGTAGTAACAGCAGTATTAGGAGGAGTAGACAGAAGACTAAAGATTTCGTTTCTCTCCTCAGTTACAATACATGATCGATTATTTTAAAACTCGTCTTATTTTTTTTCTTATCTTTACTTTATCATTATTTTGCCCTCTTTCTTTTTTGTCTTTACCTTTCATCTACTTTCTCCTCAGTTTATTAATAAAAAATCTCTTATTTTCTTTCCACAGTGACTATACGTCATGTATTCTGAAATGCTTTTAAATTCAAAACCACTAGATTTGTTTTTTTTAGGCTTAAAACTAAATTTAGCAATATGCAGCTTGCTGCATAAAAGTTGATGAACAAATATGAAAGGATAAAGAAAAAAAATATATATAAAAGAGGCAGCATAATCAATTATTACAACCCAACTCACCCATCTGCACTGATTTTCTCATCACTCCACCACCCGTAATTCTTACACCTCCTCATATAAAACTTACCCAGTAACTACTGTATTGAACTCTCCTCAACAACCACGGATCTTCAAACATCTGGAATAATATTTCCACCCACGATTATTTTTATCTTAATGGTTTAAAGTTCCCTAAACGGTTTCCGGGTGATACGGAGTTCGATTCCTCATAGCGGCTGATAAGGAAACTGCTTTTACTGTCATTTAAGGGTCTTCCTTCTGTTATATAGGCTTTTTTATAGCATCTTCGCGCATGAGGGCATCATTCCGTATATTAACTTTCTCTAATCGACAATAACAACCCCACCCCACATTAGACAGTATCACCACCAATAACAACCCCACCCCACATTAGACAGTATCACCACCAATAACAACCCCACCCCACATTAGACAGTATCACCACCAATAACAACCCCACCCCACATTAGACAGTATCACCACCAATAACAACCCCACCCCACATTAGACAGTATGACCACCAATAACAACCCCACCCTACATTAGACAGTATCACCACCAATAACAACCCCACCCCACATTAGACAGTATCACCACCAATAACAACCCCACCCCACCCCACATTAGACAGTATCACCACCAATAACAACCCCACCCTACATTAGACAGTATCACCACCAATAACAACCCCACCCCACATTAGATAGAATCACCACCAATAACAACCCCACCCACCCCACATTAGACAGTATCACCACCAATAACAACCCCACCCACCCCACATTAGACAGTATCACCACCAATAACAACCCCACCCCACCTCACATTAGACAGTATCACTACCAATAACAACCCCACCCCACATTAGACAGTATCACCACCAATAACAACCCCACCCCACACCACATTAGACAGTATCACCACCAATAACAACCCCACCCCACCCCACATTAGACAGTATCACCACCAATAACAACCCCACCCCACCCCACATTAGACAGTATCACCACCAATAACAACCCAACCCCACCCCACATTAGACAGTATCACCACCAATAACAACCCCACTCCACCCCACATTAGACAGTATCACCACCAATAACAATCCCACCCCACACCACATTAGACAGTATCACCACCAATAACAACCCAACCCCACCCCACATTAGACAGTATCACCACCAATAACAACCCCACCCCACCCCACATTAGACAGTATCACCACCAATAACAATCCCACCCCACACCACATTAGACAGTATCACCACCAATAACAACCCCACCCCACCACACATTAGACAGTATCACCACCAATAACAACCCCACCCCACATTAGACAGTATTACCACCAATAACAACCCCACCCTACAATAGACAGTATCACCACCAATAACAACCCCGCCCCACACCACAATAGACAGTATCACCACCAATAACAACCCCACCCCACATTAGACAGTATCACCACCAGTAACAACCCCACCCCACCTCACATTAGACAGTATCACCACCAATAACAACCCCACCCCACCCCACATTAGACAGTATCACCACCAATAACAACCCCACCCCGCATTAGACAGTATAACCACCAATAACAACGCCACCCCACATTAGACAGTATCACCACCAATAACAACCCCACCCCACATTAGACAGTATCACCACCAATAACAACCCCACCCCACATTAGACAGTATCACCACCAATAACAACCCAACCCCACCCCACATTAGACAGTATCACCACCAATAACAAACCCACGCCACCCCACATTAGACAGTATCACCACCAATAACAACCCCACCCCACATTAGACAGTATCACCACCAATAACAACCCCACCCCACACTACATTAGACAGTATCACCACCAATAACAACCCCACCCACCCTACATTAGACAGTATCACCACCAATAACAACCCCACTCCACCCCACATTAGACAGTATCACCACCAATAACAATCCCACCCCACCCCACATTAGACAGTATGACCACCAATAACAACCCAATCCCACATTAGACAGTATCACCACCAATAACAACCCCACCCCACATTAGACAGTATCACCACCAATAACAACCCCACCCCACCCCACATTAGACAGTATCACCACCAATAACAACCCCACCCCACATTAGACAGTATCACCACCAATAACAACCCCACCCCACATTAGACAGTATCACCACCAATAACAACCCCACCCCACATTAGACAGTATCACCACCAATAACAACCCCACCCCACCCCACATTAGACAGTATCACCACCAATAACAACCCCACCCCACATTAGACAGTATCACCACCAATAACAACCCCACCCCACATTAGACAGTATCACCACCAATAACAACCCCACCCCACATTAGACAGTATCACCACCAATAACAACCCCACACCACCCCACATTAGACAGTATCACCACCAATAACAACCCCACCCCACATTAGACAGTATCACCACCAATAACAACCCCACCCACCCTACATTAGACAGTATCACCACCAATAACAACCCCACCCCACATTAGACAGTATCACCACCAATAACAACCCCACCCCACCCCACATTAGACAGTATCACCACCAATAACAACCCCACCCCACCCCACATTAGACAGTATCACCACCAATAACAACCCCACCCACCCCACATTAGACAGTATCACCACCAATAACAACCCCACCCTACATTAGACAGTATCACCACCAATAACAACCCCACACCACATTAGACAGTATCACCACCAATAACAACCCCACCCCACATTAGACAGTATCACCACCAATAACAACCCCACCCCACCCCACATTAGACAGTATCACCACCAATAACAACCCCACCCCACCCCACATTAGACAGTATCACCACCAATAACAACCCCACCCACCCCACATTAGACAGTATCACCACCAATAACAACCCCACCCCACATTAGACAGTATCACCACCAATAACAACCCCACCCCACATTAGACAGTATCACCACCAATAACAACCCAACCCCACCCCACATTAGACAGTATCACCACCAATAACAAACCCACGCCACCCCACATTAGACAGTATCACCACCAATAACAACCCCACCCCACATTAGACAGTATCACCACCAATAACAACCCCACCCCACACTACATTAGACAGTATCACCACCAATAACAACCCCACCCACCCTACATTAGACAGTATCACCACCAATAACAACCCCACTCCACCCCACATTAGACAGTATCACCACCAATAACAATCCCACCCCACCCCACATTAGACAGTATGACCACCAATAACAACCCAATCCCACATTAGACAGTATCACCACCAATAACAACCCCACCCCACATTAGACAGTATCACCACCAATAACAACCCCACCCCACCCCACATTAGACAGTATCACCACCAATAACAACCCCACCCCACATTAGACAGTATCACCACCAATAACAACCCCACCCCACATTAGACAGTATCACCACCAATAACAACCCCACCCCACATTAGACAGTATCACCACCAATAACAACCCCACCCCACCCCACATTAGACAGTATCACCACCAATAACAACCCCACCCCACATTAGACAGTATCACCACCAATAACAACCCCACCCCACATTAGACAGTATCACCACCAATAACAACCCCACCCCACATTAGACAGTATCACCACCAATAACAACCCCACACCACCCCACATTAGACAGTATCACCACCAATAACAACCCCACCCCACATTAGACAGTATCACCACCAATAACAACCCCACCCACCCTACATTAGACAGTATCACCACCAATAACAACCCCACCCCACATTAGACAGTATCACCACCAATAACAACCCCACCCCACCCCACATTAGACAGTATCACCACCAATAACAACCCCACCCCACCCCACATTAGACAGTATCACCACCAATAACAACCCCACCCACCCCACATTAGACAGTATCACCACCAATAACAACCCCACCCTACATTAGACAGTATCACCACCAATAACAACCCCACACCACATTAGACAGTATCACCACCAATAACAACCCCACCCCACATTAGACAGTATCACCACCAATAACAACCCCACCCCACCCCACATTAGACAGTATCACCACCAATAACAACCCCACCCCACCCCACATTAGACAGTATCACCACCAATAACAACCCCAACCACCCCACATTAGACAGTATCACCACCAATAACAACCCCACCCCACATTAGACAGTATCACCACCAATAACAACCCCACGCCACCCCACATTAGACAGTATCACCACCAATAACAGCCCCACCCCACATTAGACAGTATCACCACCAATAACAACCCCACTCCACCCCACATATAACAGTATCACCACCAATAACAACCCCACCCTACCCCACATTAGACAGTATCACCACCAATAACAACCCCACCACACCCACATTAGACAGTATCACCACCAATAACAACCCCACTCACCCCACATTAGACAGTATCACCACCAATAACAACCCCACCCCACCCCACATTAGACAGTATCACCACCAATAACAACCCCACCCCACCCCACATTAGACAGTATCACCACCAATAACAACCCAACCCCACACTACATTAGACAGTATCACCACCAGTAACAACCCCACCCCACCCTACATTAGACAGTATCACCACCAATAACAACCCCACCCCACATTAGACAGTATCACCACCAATAACAACCCCACCCCACATTAGACAGTATCACCACCAATAACAACCCCACCCCACCACGCATTAGACAGTATCACCACCAATAACAACCCCACCCCACATTAGACAGTATCACCACCAATAACAACCCCACCCCACATTAGACAGTATCACCACCAATAACAACCCCACCCACCCTACATTAGACAGTATCACCACCAATAACAACCCCACCCCACATTAGACAGTATCACCACCAATAACAACCCCACACCACCCCACATTAGACAGTATCACCACCAATAACAACCCCACCCTACATTAGACAGTATCACCACCAATAACAACCCCACCCCACATTAGACAGTATCACCACCAATAACAACCCCACCCCACATTAGACAGTATCACCACCAATAACAACCCCACCCCACCCCACATTAGACAGTATCACCACCAATAACAACCCCACCCTACATTAGACAGTATCACCACCAATAACAACCCCACCCCACATTAGACAGTATCACCACCAATAACAACCCCACCCCACATTAGACAGTATCACCACCAATAACAACCCCACCCTACAATAGACAGTATCACCACCAATAACAACCCCAGCCCACCCCACATTAGACAGTATCACCACCAATAACAACCCCACCCCACCCCACATTAGACAGTATCACCACCAATAACAACCCCAGCCCACCCCACATTAGACAGTATCACCACCAATAACAACCCCACCCCACCCCACATTAGACAGTATCACCACCAATAACAACCCCACCCCACCCCACATTAGACAGTATCACCACCAATAACAACCCCACCAACCCCACATTAGACAGTATCACCACCAATAACAACCCCACCCTACATTAGACAGTATCACCACCAATAACAACCCCACCCCACCCCACATTAGACAGTATCACCACCAATAACAACCCCACCCCACATTAGACAGTATCACCACCAATAACAACCCCACCCCACCCCACATTAGACAGTATCACCACCAATAACAACCCCACCCCACCCCACATTAGACAGTATCACCACCAATAACAACCCCACCAACCCCACATTAGACAGTATCACCACCAATAACAACCCCACCCTACAATAGACAGTATCACCACCAATAACAACCCCACCCCACATTAGACAGTATCACCACCAATAACAACCCAACCCCACCCCACATTAGACAGTATTACCACCAATAACAACCCCACCCTACAATAGACAGTATCACCACCAATAACAACCCCACCCCACAATAGACAGTATCACCACCAATAACAACCCCACCCCACATTAGACAGTATCACCACCAATAACAATCCCACCCACATTAGACAGTATTACCACCAATAACAACCCCACCCTACAATAGACAGTATCACCACCAATAACAACCCCACCCACCCCACATTAGACAGTATCACCACCAATAACAACCCCACCCCACCCCACATTAGACAGTATCACCACCAATAACAACCCCACCCCACATTAGACAGTATCACCACCAATAACAACCCCACCCCACCCCACATTAGACAGTATCACCACCAATAACAACCCAACCCCACCCCACATTAGACAGTATCACCACCAATAACAACCCAACCCCACCCTACATTAGACAGTATCACCACCAATAACAACCCCACCCCACCCTACAATAGACAGTATCACCACCAATAACAACCCCACCCCACATTAGACAGTATCACCACCAATAACAACCCCACCCACCCCACATTAGACAGTATCACCACCAATAACAACCCCACCCCACCCCACATTAGACAGTATCACCACCAATAACAACCCCACCCCACATTAGACAGTATCACCACCAATAACAACCCCACCCCACACCACATTAGACAGTATCACCACCAATAACAACCCCACCCCACCCCACATTAGACAGTATCACCACCAATAACAACCCAACCCCACCCTACATTAGACAGTATCACCACCAATAACAACCCCACCCCACCCTACAATAGACAGTATCACCACCAATAACAACCCCACCCCACATTAGACAGTATCACCACCAATAACAACCCCACCCACCCCACATTAGACAGTATCACCACCAATAACAACCCCACCCCACATTAGACAGTATCACCACCAATAACAACCCCACCCACCCTACATTAGACAGTATCACCACCAATAACAACCCCACCCCACATTAGACAGTATCACCACCAATAACAACCCCACCCTACATTAGACAGTATCACCACCAATAACAACCCCACCCCACATTAGACAGTATCACCACCAATAACAACCCCACCCCACATTAGACAGTATCACCACCAATAACAACCCCACCCCACCCCACATTAGACAGTATCACCACCAATAACAACCCCACCCTACATTAGACAGTATCACCACCAATAACAACCCCACCCCACATTAGACAGTATCACCACCAATAACAACCCCACCCCACATTAGACAGTATCACCACCAATAACAACCCCACCCTACAATAGACAGTATCACCACCAATAACAACCCCAGCCCACCCCACATTAGACAGTATCACCACCAATAACAACCCCACCCCACCCCACATTAGACAGTATCACCACCAATAACAACCCCACCCTACATTAGACAGTATCACCACCAATAACAACCCCACCCACCCCACATTAGACAGTATCACCACCAATAACAACCCCACTCCACCCCACATTAGACAGTATCACCACCAATAACAACCCCACCCCACCCCACATTAGACAGTATCACCACCAATAACAACCCCACCCCACCCCACATTAGACAGTATCACCACCAATAACAACCCCACCCCACCCCACATTAGACAGTATCACCACCAATAACAACCCCACCCCACCCCACATTAGACAGTATCACCACCAATAACAACCCCACTCCACCCCACATTAGACAGTATCACCACCAATAACAACCCCACCCCACATTAGACAGTATCACCACCAATAACAACCCCACCCCACCCCACATTAGACAGTATCACCACCAATAATAACCCCACCCCACCCCACATTAGACAGTATCACCACCAATAACAACCCCACCCCACCCCACATTAGACAGTATCACCACCAATAACAACCCCACCCCACCCCACATTAGACAGTATCACCACCAATAACAACCCCACCCTACATTAGACAGTATCACCACCAATAACAACCCCACCCCACCCCACATTAGACAGTATCACCACCAATAACAACCCCACCCCACCCCACATTAGACAGTATCACCACCAATAACAACCCCACTCCACCCCACATTAGACAGTATCACCACCAATAACAACCCCACCCCACATTAGACAGTATCACCACCAATAACAACCCCACCCCACCCCACATTAGACAGTATCACCACCAATAATAACCCCACCCCACCCCACATTAGACAGTATCACCACCAATAACAACCCCACCCCACCCCACATTAGACAGTATCACCACCAATAACAACCCCACCCCACCCCACATTAGACAGTATCACCACCAATAACAACCCCACCCTACATTAGACAGTATCACCACCAATAACAACCCCACCCCACCTCACATTAGACAGTATCACCACCAATAACAACCCCACCCCACCCCACATTAGACAGTATCACCACCAATAACAACCCCACCCCACCCCACATTAGACAGTATCACCACCAATAACAACCCCACCCCACCCCACATTAGACAGTATCACCACCAATAACAACCCCACCCCACATTAGACAGTATGACCACCAATAACAACCCCACCCCACATTAGACAGTATCACCACCAATAACAACCCCACCCCACCCCACATTAGACAGTATCACCACCAATAACAACCCCACCCCACCCCACATTAGACAGTATCACCACCAATAATAACCCCACCCCACCCTACATTAGACAGTATCACCACCAATAACAACCCCACCCCACATCTCAACAGCAGCACCAATAAAATATATCAGAGTAACAGCGGAAATAATGACAACAACACTACACCGGGAAAACAAGTGCAAACAACGATAACAACAGTAACAACAACAACACAACCAACAACAGCAACAATAACAACAACACCAACAACAACGAAAAGAAAAAAGGAGGGTGATAGGACAAAGGTGATCGCCTGCAACAACAACAGCAGCGTGAACTCGTTCGCGGCTGCGTCAGCAAGAACCAAAACCTTTTTCAAGTGGACATTACAGAAAAGGAGTAACATTTCACTCAGACATGGAGGCTGTATAATTGAGGAAAATCCTGGCTCAATAGCAGCAATGCAAGGGAGGACTTTACATTATCGACGTCTTTCAGTGCAGACTGGCAAGGTGGAACTAACCAGCCTGGCTGAAGTCGAAGCTGCACTGAAATCAATAAAAATGACGTAGAGTACAAATAAAGGACCAGAGAGTTCGGTACCCTCTCGGAGCTGTTCACAACCAAGGCCCTTGTTATTAAACTCGATGACACCCTGTTGAATGGACAAACCATAGAAAAGGAGGGGAAATATTCGGCACCAGCACATTTCGCGTCTCTGAGGACCTAGCGATAGTACGTATGTCGCTCGGTGCATACAAAGAAATTAGAAAGAGTTTCCTCAGGACATAGAAACACCGGATATGAAACCCCCTTAAGGGGCCTGCCAAAGGAAACAACACCAGCCATGGGGATCGAACCACCGGACCACGTCATGCCTCCGGGAATAAGTAAACCTTTCCTCTCTCCTATTTAGCCTGCCAAAATGGCCACCCTAGGAATATGATGTTTAAACCTTTGTGGCCCGGTGTCGTCCTGGAAGCAGTGTAGCCAGCTCAACGACCTCTGGTCACTAGATATGGATGTGACTTCTATCAGCGTAACAAGGATTTCTAGCGCCCACTAGCCCCCATTGTCGACAACTTTCTGATCTTCACATCTGTTAGAATGAGAGGCGGGATGACAGTGCTGTTTAGGAAATGCCTGGATGTCGAGGTAAGGTCGATCTTCAGGAACCAAGAGCTGGTAGCTAAGTCAGACGAGGCTATTTGTAGTGGCATTGCAACTAACGTACTAGCGGCGAGAATGGCACTAGACCATTTCTTCAATGCGAAACACAAGGTTGCATTGTCAGAGCTAAGGCAGGTGCTCTGAGAATGAAAGCTGTTGGATAGGCCCACGTGGAAGAGGCACAGTGTGGTAATAAAACCACAACGGTCTTTGACGGACCGTGACGGACGCGAACAGAACTATTCCAGGCAGATGTGGGAGGCCTTTCGCCACAACTTATCTCCGATGTTCGAGGGAAGTAGGGGCTCTGAGACGGTAGCGTACTTCAGTACCTGCTTCGACGGCATACGCGTCACTCGCCGATCGTTCAACAAAATGCTGGGAAGAGAGTACTTCCCCCTCTACCCTGATTTTCCTTTTCAAATGAAATTTGAAAAAGTTAATCAGGGCATCACCGAAGAGGTAAGTGCTCGTTTTCAGCCCTTTCAAACGTGTCCACCATACTATCTCTTTCGCCATGGCCACCAGACAGATAAAAACTTCCTGCCCTTCCCGGCTAAAGGAAGAGGGTGGGGCAATCCTCACGATGGACTCAGCTGATAGCCGGATCCGTTCTACACGCGACATCAGGTGTTTGACATAAACCCACAAGTCAGCAATGCTCGGACACTGGACGAGTGCATGCAGGATGATTCCAGTTCCTCAGCGAAATAACAACACAACCAGGAGCTGGACAAATCGATGTATTTCAGCACAGTGTGTCGTCCGGTTTTCACGCAACCATGGGTTATATGTTACATTGTGGCATGAATTATGGTTGATGTGCAGTATCAGTGAAACAATCAGCCATTGAGTAACGTCCGTATTTACATGATTCTAGGCATAGGAGTTCCTCCGAATCCTATTGGCAAGATCACTATCTTCTCCAAGCATACTGTGGCTAACATCTGCAAAACTAGCGATTATAAATGTTTTGAAACTATCAAGAAATTAAAAACTTGATTCACGCTATAAGAGGAGGGTCAAATGATCTCGTCCGGGGGGTGTTCTACTGTGATTCAAGCTACAAGATGGTCTAAAATACAATAGCTACATGGGATAACAAATTAAAAACATCATCCAAAGATATATGATTCACAGTGATTACTCTTAATTCTCTTAATCAAGTATTTAGATTAATGACATCAGCGTGCAGTCGAAATGTCTTCAAAAACGTAGCTGATGCTTTATATATAGTACAATAATTGCAGGAGTTGGTGCAGTCGTGCACAAGCCTTCAACACACAGAAGAAGGGGGGAGGGGTAAAAGCTAAACTGGATATCTTCAATTCGGTTTTGTGTTGACTCCTACCTACGATTATGAATCTTGAATAATGACTGAAAGAATATGATCGCAAATAGAAGTGGACGAAATGAGTCTTTGGAGAAATGTTACTTCTCCAAATTGAGAGATAACGACTCCGATAGTGTGGGAATGCGGTTAGAATGTCTCAGGAAAGAATCGCTGGACAGATTTTAAGGGGCAAAATCAACCAGCGAGAAACCAAGGGGTAGATCAAGAAGAAGAAGAAGAAGAAGAAGAAGAAGAAGAAGAAGAAGAAGAAGAAGAAGAAGAAGAAGAAGAAGAAGAAGAAGAAGAAGAAAAAAAAAAAATAATAATAATAAGAGTGTTTAAATGTCGAACCTAAACAGTTCGAATAACGGTGAAATGGAGACTAGAATGTCATGTGACAGACTCTCACCCAACAGGTGCTCCCTGGCTCAGCAGCAGGGACCTGGCTGTCAACCAAATACTGCTGGTGTCGGAGGAAGAAGAAGAAGGAAAGGGACCAGAACCAACTGGACGAAAGAATTGAATAGAACTGTTATGCAATGTTACCTGAAGAGTAACCCCAAGGAGAAAGGCTATAGGAAAAGGATGCATAACATCTGGAACGAGATTGGTAGATTTAAATTAGATGAACAAAAATTGGCCGGGCAGGCTCGGGTAATAAGAACTAATGGGTGGATAAGCGAGCTGGAACTGGAGGAACAGAGCAGAGAGATTAGCTTGGAAATGGAGGGTGGAGTATGCCAGGCAAACGAGCCAGTGGGAAATGAAGTTGAAGAGGTCGAGAGAACGGAGGAACCACCCGAAACAGACAATGATCTGAATGCTGAGATAAATAATACCTGGAACAGAGATACGGCCACCGAGGAGATGAATGCTGACGGGTTAGGACAAGATTTGGTAGATATCCTAAACTTAGTGGTAGATGAATTGAACAATGATAGTGGGAGACCTATGAACCTAAGATTTGTAGACAGGAAAAAGTTAAAAGAAGCAACAGCTAAGGTAAACAAAGTCATCCCATACCTTGAGGCGAGGAGCCTTCACCAGTGCAACAATATCCTCAAAGCAACAGCAAATACGGTGAGGAAACTACTTGGTATAAAAGCGAGAGGAAACAACAGACAAGAAAGAGCAGAGCCTTGGTGGAAGAAATGACTGAGTGGTAAAATCAGGGAAATGAGAAATGACATTGGAAAGCTTGAGTCCCTACTGAATGGGACACTATAAAACATAGACACTAAAAATAGACTGGAAATAAAGTACAAAACTAGGAGGAAAAAGCTAAATATTATCATAGAGGAACTGAAGCAACGCATTGTAGCAAAGAGTGCAAAAATCAGGCGATACGAGAACAGAGTCAGCCAGTATAGACAGAACCGCATGTTTGACAACAACCAGAAGATGCTGTTTGGAAATCTTGAAGGGAAAGAAAGAGGCAACGACTTGATCCCTGAGGCGGAACAAACTAAAACATTCTGGAGAGGAATATGGGAGCAGGATGTTAAACATAATGACCAGGCAGTGTGGATTGAGACAGTATAAAAGGAGATTAGTGAACAAGCACACCAACAAACTGATTTGAGTATCACAGTTGAAACTCTTAAGAGGCAGGCCAAAAAGCTAAACAACTGGAAATCACCAGGCACAGATGGTGTGCAGGGGTATTGGATTAAAAACATAACATCCCTCCACCCGAAACTGACAACCGTGTTCAATAACTGCTTGATGTCAGGTGAGGTACCAGAGTGGTTGACAAAAGGTACCACAGTTCTGATAATGAAAGACCGAATCAAGGTAATGATGTTACCAACTATAGACCTATTACATGTCTGTCCGTAATGTGGAAACTGTTGACAAGCATTATGTCTGAGGAAATCTACCATCACCTCCACACAAACAACTTGTTACCGGACGAACAGAAAGGATGCCGAAAGAAGTCACGTGGTACAAAGACCAGTTACTTATTGATAAGATGGTAATGAGGAATTGCAAGAGGAGACACACTGGTCTTGCCATGGGATGGATAGACTACAGAAAGGCATTTGACATGGTGCCTCATTCTTGGATCACCAAAAGCCTGGAGATCTTCAAGGTGACAGATAACAGCAGGTAGTTGTTGAGCAAAAGTATGAAGTCCTGGCAAACAGAGTTAACATCAACTGGAGAATCCTTGGGAGGCGTGAAGATCAAGAGAGGTATCTTCCAGGGAGATAGTCTGTCCCCTCTGTTGTTTGTCCTTGCCCTGATGCCCCTGACCGGTGTACTACGAAAAGTGAGAGCAGGATACAGGTTGGGAAAGGGAGGGCTTACCATCAATCACCTCCTCTTCATGGACGATCTTAAGCTCTTCGGGAAGAGTGAGAAGTAGTTGGATGTGCTTGTTGACACTCCGTATTTTCAGCAGTTATATTTGTATGCAGTTTGGTATTAGTAAGTGTGGAGTCCTTGTGATGAGGAGGAGTAAGTTGAGCAGAAGTAACGGAATCCAGGTACCAACAGGTGAGTTGATAAAAGAAATTGACTCTGAGGAAGGATACAAGTATTTGGGCGTTCTGAAGGCTGATGACATCAAGAACAAAAAAAATGAAGGAATTGATAAGAACTGAATACCTTCGGAGAGTAAGGAGCGTATTAAAGTCACATCTGAACAGTAGGAATACCATAAGTGCAGTAAATTACCGAGCTGTGTCTATCATTAGGTACAGTGCGGGAATTCTGAGATGGAATGTTGCTGAACAAAAAGAAATGGATAGGAAGACTAAAAAGCTATTGACTATCTACAACATGTTCCACAAGAGGAGTGATGTCGATAGACTCTACTTAAGGAGATCTGAAGGTGGAAGAGGTCTTATCAGCATAGAGGACTGTGTTCAGATGGAGAAAAACAACCTACACAAATACGTGACTGATAGTAAGGAGCCAATGCTCAGAACTGTACTGAAGGAGGGGACAATAGGCCAGGTATGTCCAAGGAGGAAATAACATCAAGGAGGAAGAGCAGCCTTCAGGAAAAATCTCTTCATAGTACCTTCTTTGAGAAAACTGAATTTAGAGATCCACAGACATGGAACTGGTTGAAAAGAGGAGACCTTAAAAAGGCTACAGAAGGAAAGTTAATGGCTGCGCAGGAGCAGGCCCTCAAAACGAAGTGGTTGAAACACCACATTTAAAAGGAGGAGGCTAGCCCACTGTGCAGGATCTGTGGAGAGAGAGAGGAGACTGTGGCTCACATTGTATCCGAGTGTAAACACCTAGCCCAGAATCACTATAAGGGCTGGAGACATGATGTGATGGGCAGGGTGATCCACTGGCACCGATGCAAAGTAAACAATTTACCACATTCTGAGAAGTGGTATGAGCATAAGCCAGAGGCGGTGATAGAAAACGATCAGGTGAAGGTGCTGTGGGATTTTAGGATACAGACGGACAAGAAGCTGGAACACAATAGACCTGACCTGGTGGTTTTGGACAAAGAAAAAAGATCGTGTCTGATTGTGGATATGGCCTGCCCATTCGACACGAGAGTGCATGAGAAGGAGAGGGAGAAAATTAACCGATACCAGGATTTGAAGTGGGAGGTAAAAAGGATTTGGAACTGCCATGAAGTCAAAGTGGTCCCGATTGTCATAGGCGCACTGGGGACTATCTCAAAAAGTTTCCAAGGATGGTTCAAGAAAATTGGCCCCTTCACGCTTTTTGGAACGCTGGGAAC
>OZ024744.1:7719303-7734303 GCA_964016885.1 Eledone cirrhosa | reverse complement strand
TCACACTCATTGTCAACGACACTGACACTTCGGTGCATCTTTATTAATGCAATGTATGAATATGTGTATACGTGATCATTCACTGCTAGTCTGTGTTTGTGTGTGTGTGTGTGTGTGTGTGTGTGTGTGTGTAGGGGGGGGGGGGGTTACATGTGTGACAATGTGGATGTTTTATCAAAAAGAGTTTGACATTTTCAGGAGCTACAAAAGGAAATAGAAGGCTAATAATACTGCGTAAAGAAATTAAGGTTATTCAAACACACGCACACACACACACACATGCGCACGCGCAATTACTCTCACACAAATATATATTCACACGTACACTCACACTCGTATACACACACACACACTCACACACAGACATATATATATATATATATATATATATATATATATATATATATATATATATATATATATATATATATATATTTATATATAAATATATATATATATATATATATATATATATATATATATATATATATATATATATATATATAAATATATATATATATTGTTATACTTTGGGAGGGTCATGTTGCCAATAAAGAATCTTGCTAAACAAATTCAGAAACGATATATATATATATATATATATATATATATATATATATATATATATATATATATATATATATATATATATATGAAAAAGATACCGTTTTTTACAAAATCAATATAAAAAATTAGAAACGTAGGTGGAAAAGATAAAACAGCTCAAAATAGAGTAATTTATTACAATAAACAGCACAAAAGACTTTCATACTGGTTTGAAAGAATTTTCTAAAAAAGCATGTGTACAAAATCCTATTGTGATAAAAATAATAATTCCGTATGAAACAAATTATTTATTAATGTAAATACCATATACATTTTTACATTAAATGTTGATTAATCAACATTTAATGTAAAAATGTATATGGTATATATATATATATATATATATATATATATATATATATATATATATATATATATATATATATATGGTGGCTGCCAACTCGTCTTCGAGTAAGGCCACTACTTTATATCCATGTAGGAGAACCCCTACCGATGCGCTGAACGAGTGTGACTTTTTAGTCCAGCCAGCGACTTGAGAACTCTGGTACAAACACTGCACTTGTGACAATTATTGTCACATAGTGCTGGGGCCATGGTACCATGTGACGACAAGTGCAGAGAGATCTCCAGATATAAAGCAATGCATGTGCCGTGAAGCTTTTATAGTGAGCAAGCACTGCACAAAGCCAGTCCCACTCTCTTAACCAAGATGATATTTACCATAAAGAAGAACAAGTCAACATCATTGGATACCATCAGGGTTGCATGTGTTATATCAGAGTTTTCCTTCTCCTAGAATTCTGCCTTGACAAAAACTAAGGGGTCATCTCTCCCGGTGATTTTGGATGGCCATTGACTCTTAAGAGGTCCTTTGCCCTTTGACAGGTTTTGTTTTTAGTCCTGCAGGATGTCCAAAGTGACCCTCCTCACCAAGAAACCTGGGTGTGGTGCCAGTTTAGTCGCCAACGACCCGACCATGAGACAGGTTGTACTGGGATACATGTTACCAGTAGCACCAACTGGTGACCTGACATATATATATATATATATATATATATATATATATATATATATATATATAAATTAATAAAAACAATGATATAAAAACAAAGAACAAGTTCCTTATATTCAAAAATGCATCATTTTACGATCGTTTCTAGGATGTATATGTGTGTGTTGGTATGTATATCATAGATCTATGTAAAAATGTTACAAACTATCTGAGGAAATATACATACCTTCACATATATATGCTGCCTTCAGAAATCATACGGATTGGACACTACCGTATATTTGGGTAGACTTATCTACATATATATATATATATATATATATATATATTTTTTTTTTATATATATATATATATATATATATATATTTTTATATATATATACATATATATATATATATGTATTTTTATATATATATACATATATATATATATACTATTAATAATTGTTTCTACTTTAGGCACAAGGCCAGCAATTACCCAGTGTATTACTGGTACTTTATTTTATCTACCCCGTAAGGATGAAAGGCAAAGTCAACCTCGGCGGAAACTGAACTCAGATCGTAAAGGGACGTAACTATGCTGGAAAGCATGGCGTCCGACCCTCTACCGATACTGCCAATCCACCGCCCTCCAATATATAGTATTAATAATGAGTTCAAAACTGAGGCAGTCCTTTACAATGGAATAGCTCAAAGAAAGAAGTATTTCTGAGCCGTATAATACAAGTTAATATAAATTAATATATTTGATAAACACAAATACCAACATATCCGTGTTTGTATTGTAAATGACTAAGTTAGCTAGATTGAAAAATTAGTCATTTACAATACAAACACGGATATGTTGGTATTTGTGTTTATCAAATATATTAATTTATATTAACTTGTATATATATATATATATATATATATATATAAATGAAACGTATAGAAATTATTATGAGCAAGAGGCACACAGTATTTCATAATATATATATATATATATAGGTGAGTGTCGGGGCCCGACAACTAATTACTACCTGGCTTGCGAGTGTCATTGCCGATCGTTTATCCGTGTGTTTAAACGTCGTCTGTTGGTTAAAGAAGTGTTTTTAAGCCGGCCCTCCGCCATACCTACTTATGTCATGACCTCCTGTTGAATATTTAGACATAAATTCAGACTTTCGCTCAACACATTCAGAGCTTTCTATAAACTTAATAAAAAATGAACTTACATACACTAAGACTCATGCCACCCACCTCTTCAAAAACTGAGTAAAAATTATCAGCACTAGGATCTCTGAACTTTCCTTTAACAAGGCCATCTTCGATAGAGCGGTACCCTGATACAACACTGCGTTAGCCAACAGCGGCTTCTCTGAAACAATTTCATACTGCCCTCCTAACCCTACTACCAGTAAGAAACGAAGCTAAAATATACAAGTAATTTGGTTCTGCCCACCCTTTTCACTCAGTGTTAGAACTAATGTAGGTAAGAAATTCTTAGTACTCCTAGGTAAGCCCTTCCTCACAGGTTATAAATACCGATCTATTTTCAATAGACACAGGGTAAAACTCGGCCATTCCTGTGCTAAAAATATAAAAACCTACATCACTACCAACCCCAAGAGTTCAACCCCATTTGGATGCGGGAACAGACAGCCAACTTCGTATTGACTGCCATCTTTCGGCTTCGAACCTAAACTCGAGTTGAAAATCTACAAGATGAACCGCGCGTCCTCGAAAAGGGTTCGTTGGGGAACTAACTTATATATATATATATATATATATATATATATATATATATATATATATATATATATATATATATATATATATATATATATATATATATATATATATATATATATATATATAGTTAAGGAAGTAGGAAAATGCTTATTGTGATCCAGTTCGTGGTTAAGAAAGCCAGTTTCGTGGACGGTTTCAACATACGCTTAGGGGTAACTCCACAAGTTTGTAAGAATTCCGTTCAATCTTGGTGTATAAAGTATAAAAGAGAAAACACAGGTAAGCATTAAGAAAAGGATTTTATCCAGGTATTTATGACCGTTTCATTGGTAAGTGCAACCTTATATTGCTATACTGCAAACAGCAGCCACTCAATGATAATTGTTGTTCACGTCCAAATTTTCAAAATAGTCTATTTGGAAAATTTGGACGTGAACAACAATTATCATTGAGTGGCTGCTCTTTGCAGTATAGCAATATAAGGTTGCACTTACCAATGAAACGGTCATAAATACCTGGATAACATCCTTTTCTTAATGCTTACCTGTGTTTTCTCTTTGATACTATATATATATATATATACATATGTTTGTGTCTGTGTGTGTGAGTTTCGATGAGTTTGTATGTGTGTGCAATTGTATTTTAAACTGAGATTATAACATGTGGGTGGTTAGTCAGACAGACCTGTGAATGGATTTGAGTGGGTTGTTGTCGTATACAGATGTAAATATAATTATAAAATGAAAGAGAGTTGTGGAAACTGAGATGGAACTAGGTATAGAGAGAGCAGCGAAATGATGTATTACTGTAAGAAGTTAAGAGTATTAAATAAAGAAATCACGTAAGAGACACGCAAGATTTAGAAAGCGAAGCAAATGAATATAATATGGCATTGAATATTATCGTAAGCGCTATTCCATAATATAATCCGCTTTCCTCTTTTTTTATAATCTTCGTTTTTTCTTCTTTCTTCTTTCGACATACCTCATTGTAAAACGCAATCAAGTATTAAATTCCTATAAGACTTGACTTTATATTCCATCTTTATTCTATTTTTTTTTATTTAATATTCATTTATTAATATTTTTCCTATTTATTCATTATTTTTTTTTTATTATTCTATTCGCCATGTTTATTTGCAATGCTTCATATAAGATATTCCGCATAAAAGATTTTAGCAACCAAATATATTTCGAATACTTTATTTCACTCAATTGCCTTTCATTCATCTGCATAATAATTCATTTGATAAGCTGTTAATAGATTAATCTTTAATCATTTCTTAAATGAGCTGGCTTTACAACCACCAGGTTGCGTTCTCAGTTCCATAGCACGGCTTCTGATACCGTGGCATGGGGATAACATTCTGATTTAAACTGGATCGACGGAAATAGTTTGGAAGTCCATCAGTTTAACTGAACCTGTAATTTAATAGCCTAGCGTTATTACACAGTGCCACTCGGAAGACCCCCTCTTGATTGTGATATGGGACCCATGTCACGTTTGAATAGATAGTCAGTGACACTGTAAATCAACTAGTAGGCCTGCACGTGCATTATTGGGATTGCTAGGTTAAGGAGTTGCTCTTTTGATGAAAGATAGTTTCATATCCATTTCCCAACTCGTTGCAGATGTTTTATAATCTACATCTTCAAGACATTTAACTATTAGACCGCCTCAGTCCACGTAGTATCTGATAGGTACCAGATTCTAGAACTAACTAGCCACTGTAAATTCGTCACGTATATTCCGACTTTGCACAGCCATACTCGCAAGCAACTTTGTGGATTTAGATTGTCTGCTCTTTCTTGCAGATCGAGCAAACATACAGAAGTTGCCTTCTGTGCTGTTTTGAATATAATAGATGCAGTTGTTCAGCCTTTCTAAGCTGAACCGACAAAATAATTGAACAAAGATTCTCTTTATTCTTAGGCACTCTGTCGGTTACAACGACCAGTGTTCCAGTTGATCCGATCAAAGAAACAGCCTGCTCGTGAAATTTTACAGACACGCGTACCCTTTACGTAGTTCGTAGGGAGATTCAGTTTGACACAGTGCTTGACAAGGCTGGTCATTCGAACTAGAGGTACAACTTATTTTTGCCAACTGAATGGACTGGAGCAAAGAGAAATAAAGTGTCTTGCTCAAGGGGACAATGCGCCACCTAACGACTAACACACGCGCCATGTAGCATAGATTGTGTATATATATATATCAACTACTAATATACCCAACTATATATATATATATATATATATATATATATATATATATATATATATATATATATATATCTGAGTGAGTCTCTTGGTCAGTTTACAAGTCTCAGACCCATGCAGCAGCACAGACTCCACTATATATATAGGAATTCCAACTTTGTCTGATTTACTCGTTTTATTTAGAATCCTTTAAAATTTATAATCGTATTATAATGAAATAGTATGGTAGAATATTAAATGTTAATTGAACGAGTACTTTCATGCTTTCGCAATCTTCAGGTTCATAATATGTGGTGACAGTCAAGTTTGCAATTTTTAACTGTTGAAAATTGCAAACCATATGACTGATTTAGTTCTAGTTCGTATCCTCGATTTATTTGGCATATGGGTGTTTGAATTATAATTATTAGAGTTTCGCTTATATATGTCATTATTTTTCTTAAGTATAATATTTGGATTATTATTATCTACATATTCTATATTATTCGTATAACCTGCTCTTTTTAAAGCGTTGTTGTAGTATTCGGCATTTTCATCGAATATATCTTTATTGGCTGATATTTTTATTAATTCGCTTTTGCACACTATTACTATACCCTTTTTTACAGATTTCGGGTGATTTGAATGGTTACTAACAGTTTAAGTTTTCATTGGGCTTATGAAAAGGGTAATAGAAGCCAGTGTTTAAGTTAAAAGTAACGTCTAGGAAATTAATTATTTTGGTACCATTTTCTACTTCTAATTTAAGGTCGTACATTTTAAAGAATTCTATTATACTTTTCTTTACTCTATTTAGTTCTATATTGTTGTGTTTGACCACCGTAAATAAAATGTCGTCCCTATATAAACCACCGGTAATCTCAGGCAGTTTTCTATTTATCATGTTTAATATGAAAATTCACAGAAGATCTGTGATTTGCGCGGAATCGGATGCACCCATAGTGATATCAAAGTTTCTATCTCTATCTGAGCATGTCCAGTATTCGTTGTTGAAGTTAATAAGAGTTCTTATGGCTGTTAGTATTATGTCTATTCCATCCGTGGTTATATCAGTATGCTTATAAGCATATGAAAGGGCATTATTTAGGTGGGTAGGTGTTATGGAAGAATAGTAGCTAGTAATGTCCATCTGGATGAATTTATGGGGTTTTTTTTAACTTCTATATTCGTGTACCATTCTATGACTTCGTTTGTATCTTTCCATAAGCTCAAATTAGATCTCAATTTAAGAGTGGGTAATATTCTATCTATGATGTTTTTACTGATTAATACTATATCCGATTTCGATGGAGCAATCAGTCTAACTGGCATCTCTTCCTTAAAGTTTATTTTATGATCCTTCAGGTTAATCCTCGGCTGTCTAGGTAAGAATGGCTCTGTTCTTCCTTCTATTCCTAATTTGGTAATTAATGTGTAGGCTGCTTCATTAATTTCAGTAAGATCGTCCGCCGGGGCTTTTTTGTAATTTTTCCTAAGTTCTATTAAAATCAAGTTGTTATATTCATCTTTGCTTATCCCATATAACTTATTCGTTTTGTCCGATTTAACCAATACTTTGTTAACATTTTTAATTTCAGTGATTTTATTTTTTAGAGTTCTGAGGTATTGGTGACCTATATATGGGTTTTTCCTAAATTTGATTTTTTTTTTATTATACCGAGCATTTCTGTTTCAAAAACCTCCAGAAGTTTGTTGCATGGAGGATTCTTTCTTGATTTAAATAAAGATTCGAAAAGATTGCTGTTGATTTTTCTTTCAGCATCTTTATTTTCGAAATGAAAAGTTCTCCATCTCAATCTTCTAATAAAAGAGTTTGTCTGTTCTATAGTTTTCCTCATGTATTCTTCATTTGAAGGTATGGGTATATCTTTGAGGGAAGTCGGGAAGTTTAAGAAATCCATATTTATTGAATATGCAATCTATTGTATAGAAAAGCGCTCAACCAATTGTGAGCATTAATTTTAAATAGTTAAACAAGATTCAATGAGTATGTCAAAGAATCAGTTTTACAGTAGATTGGAAGCACTCTACAACAAACAATTTTCCAAAGTTATTAATATTAAAATACAAATATTAATAAAATAGATGTTCTTTTGATCAATTACATTTTATTATACATATTTCGGATGTAAAATTGTACGTCCTCATCAGACACAATATAATGATACATGACATACCCTGAGATGTTAAATGGTTAAGATTTAATCAAGGTAGTGATTAACCCAAGAAAAATTTAACATTTATACCCTAATAATGAGAAAATGCGAAAACGTAATAAATTCAACAGAGAAAGTACGAGTAAGAAAAACGTTGCTTAATGTAACAGTTATATAGATATTAAGATGTATGATGCTATAATTGTTGAATAAAGGGGGGTAATAAGCGGTTAATTTTGAAAATATTTAGTTTATGGTATTATAGGGTGAAGGTTCGAGATTTTTTTTTTTTTTTTTCAAATTGCTGGTTATTTATATATTAGTTTTATAAATTCTATAAGTGTGTTAACATTTCAAAGCTTCTGAAATTCGTGTGGGTAACATTTATAGGATTTAGAAAGTTGACTATTTATCTAAATGTATTCTTTAACAGAGATACTGAGCGTATTAGGTGTGTAAAGCTTGTGAATTACTTATTGTTAGAAATATTTAAATAACGATTATGTATTTTAATTCATATATATATATATATATAAATATATATATTGAGTATATATATATATATATATTGAGTATACAGATTGGAGCACTCGACGAAGTATGCAGGTTGGTTTGTTTACTCCGGTGTAATGTTAAATATTTAAAATTTGTCAAACATTTAAAATTAGGCTTCGTTTATTATAAATTATAGATATACTACTATATATATTTCGGTGACAGCCATCATTGGCTGTGACTTCTTCAGGCAGTCCGAATTGGTGTGGGAAAGAGAGGTACACATATTGTTGAAGTGTGTTTTACTCCGTCAATACATGGATATGTCCAGCTCCTGGTTGTGTTGTTATTTCTCTGAGGAACTGGAATCATATGATTCCAGTTCCTCAGAGAAATAACAACACTACCAGACGGTAGCTAACGAGCAGATTACACAATATTGACAAGGAACAAGACACTCCGAAACAATTGTGGATTGTCGATTGTCGATTGTTGTCTCTCAGCTACAGCTGGAACAATACGATGAGCTTGCTCATCTACCACGTGGTGTTTTATGAGGCTGTTTACTTGTAAACAAACCAAATAATAAAAATATATGATTATAATATTATTATTATTATTCACTCACGAATACACAAACACACACACACACATACACATATATATATATATATATATATATATATGTGTGTGTGTGTGTGTGTGTGTGTGTGTGTGTGTGTGTGTGTGTGTATGTCTGCCTATACCTTTGTCTACTCGTGGATCCTATGTAGATCCAGTGCTTTTCCCGCTTCATGTAATCGTCCCTAAGTGACATATTTTTAAATTTTGTTCTGAAGGCTAAGTTTAAGTCTTTAATAACTCTTAATAACACGGGTGTCTATTAATTGAAATATTGATAGTATATACGTTTATTGATTAAATTATGACTTCCTCCTTCGAAACAATTGTAAACTAATAAACACTTCTTCATAGATTTTGGTTGAACTTCTCTAATTATAAATTTGATATATATATATATATATATATATATATATATATATATATATATATATATATATATATTAGGTATAGGATTATCCAAGATGTAGTGATGGTTAATTACTACACTGGATATGGTTGACGTACGGTAAGAGGTTACTCTACGAGTTATGGAAGAATTGTTCAAGAAACTTAGTTCCTGATCCTTCAGTATTCCGGAGTGTATATAAAGAATGAATAATAACAGGTAGACATCATAAAAAGGTAATTTATTCCGTGTGCTTACAAGTGTTTCCACGGTGGTACTGCAGCCTAGTTCCGCTACGTGCAAATTCACAAGTATTTGCAGAACTCGAATATCCAATGCTGTGACCACTGTTTCCTCAGAGCAGAATGGTAAATGTACAATGTAAAAACCCTTAAGTAGGGTTGTTGGGGGAAGATAGAGTGAAACAGGAAGAGAGAAAAGTAGGGAAGAAGGAGAGAGAAGGAAAGATATGCAGTGGTTTGTAGATATCTTAATCAAAATGTTATGGTAGGGGTTTTATTAGTTACTTTTGGAGAGATGCGTAGATAGTTGAGGTCGGAATTATTTATTGCCCCAGAGGGCAGGTTCATAGATGTTGAGAGGGAGGTGGGTCAAAGGTGAGAGAGAGAGAGTGTAATGGATGTAGAGAGAGATATATAGGTAGAGAGGAGACAGATAAAGTATGTGTGGTGAGTGAACTTTTGGTTTTGTAGTAGTAATCTAGGAATTGTACTGAGTTACCATGTATAGTGATAAGCAGTGTATTGTCTTGTAGTGTGGGGGGAAGAGAAGGTTGTTAGCTAGAAAGTGGTGTTGTAGTTACGGGTTCGAATGCTAAGTTATTTTATAGTAAGAGAATTTAGCTTTTAGTTTGTGGTTGCAGTATAATGATCGTTCAATTCTATCGTTAAGTAGTTTGTTTTTGGATTTTAGTATGTAAAATAGCTCAAGGTTACATAACCTGCAGTACTTCAATCCACTCCGATATGCATTTGCGCTGGAAAGTATATCCCATTTTAAGGTGAACTGTTGGTTGTGTTCACGGAGTTGCCAGGTCTTGTTGGCGAGCGTGGTCACAAAACGGTGATTGGGATGTTTGATTGAGAATCGATGACGGTACCAGCGAGATTTGGTGGTAGATCCGATATAATACCATTTCTGGTCGTTCGATTCAACCGTGCATTGGTAAACAATGTTGGACTTTAGGCATTCATTCTGCAATGGACATCTTTCAGGTAGATGGCAGTTACATTCTTTGTTGTGGGTAGCGGGTATACCATGGATAGGTTGTGATAGCGGTACAGGTGGGTTATGCAATACCCGTCTCCCATTAGTGGTTGGGAGGCAGATATTGCGTTCTGCCCATCTGTTACTAAAATGTTTTGTTTTGTAGAGTTGTTTAATTGCCTTAAGTTAATTTTTTTTTATGTATGCTTCAAGGTTTGGTGCCGTGGCGTATGATAGTCTAATAGTTTTAGAGTTCAGAATTTTGCTGTACTTATGGGAACTAGGGAAGTGTTTATTGATTAATTTAAAGAATGAAAGAGATAGTTTTGTACTAATCGAGGCATTAAAAATAGGATTATACCAGATATACTTTCTACAACCTGATTTATTTGGTGGTGATCTTCTATTATTAGTATGTCTGGTAGTACCGTGTGTGTGTGCTTGTGTTTTAGTCCCCCGGTTACGTATACCTTGATTACGTGTAGAGCTATGTGTGTTGTGGAAATTACTATCGATGTATTCTATTGTATCCCGGTGGTCAGCATTTCTTAATGCATTATTGTAGTATTCAGCATGTTCACTAAAAATATCAGAGTTAGACGATAGGCGAGAGATTCTAAGAGAAATACTCCGGGGAACTGATTTGATCATGGAGAGTGGGTGGTTAGAGTTAAAGTCAATATACGTAAGGTTCTCATTTACCTTGTGGAAGGGTCGTATCTGTCCGGTATTCAAATTAAGAGTTACGTCCAGAAAGTTTACTACTTTAAGATTGTATTCGTATGTTATTTTTAGACCCAGTTCACTAAAAGATTTTCTAATATTTTTCCGTAGCCTTTCAAGATTTTGGTTATTCAAGTTATTAACTAATAAGAGCCCGTCATCTCTATATATCCCCCCCCCCTGTAGATTACTAAATCCACTATGTAATATGTGGGCTATGTAAATTCCCACGAGATCCGTGACTTCAGCCGAGTCGTTGGAACCCATGGTAATATCGAAATTTGTGGGTCTGTCCTTACGTTCCCAGTAGCAGTTATCGAACTTAATAATGGTTTTTCTAGCCTCGAGAATAATATTAATTTCGTCCTCCGTTAGGTCGGAATTGGCCTTAGCAAACGATAGGGCTTTACGTAAAGTGCTTGGTGAGATGGAAGAGTAGTATTCGTCTATGTCAAATTGTATAAACTTACATTTATTCTTATTCTTAACATTATTAAACCAGCGAATTGCTTCGCTAGTGTTGCCCCATAATTTAATTTCAATTTTCTTTTTCACTTGAGTTATTACTCTGTCAAGTATATGTTTACTAATTTTCCCTATGTCTGATTTAGAAGGGCATATAAGTCTAATCTTAGGGTTAGAGTCAAAATTTACCTTATGGTCCTTCAGGTTGAAGGTGGGGGTAGCGGGTACCTAACGGAGGACGAAATTAATATTATTCTCGAGGCTAGAAAAACCATTATTAAGTTCGATAACTGCTACTGGGAACGTAAGGACAGACCCACAAATTTCGATATTACCATGGGTTCCAACGACTCGGCTGAAGTCACGGATCTCGTGGGAATTTACATAGCCCACATATTACATAGTGGATTTAGTAATCTACAGGGGGGGGGGGGGGATATATAGAGATGACGGGCTCTTATTAGTTAATAACTTGAATAACCAAAATCTTGAAAGGCTACGGAAAAATATTAGAAAATCTTTTAGTGAACTGGGTCTAAAAATAACATACGAATACAATCTTAAAGTAGTAAACTTTCTGGACGTAACTCTTAATTTGAATACCGGACAGATACGACCCTTCCACAAGGTAAATGAGAACCTTACGTATATTGACTTTAACTCTAACCACCCACTCTCCATGATCAAATCAGTTCCCCGGAGTATTTCTCTTAGAATCTCTCGCCTATCGTCTAACTCTGATATTTTTAGTGAACATGCTGAATACTACAATAATGCATTAAGAAATGCTGGCCACCGGGATACAATAGAATACATCGATAGTAATTTCCACAACACACATAGCTCTACACGTAATCAAGGTATACGTAACCGGGGGACTAAAACACAAGCACACACACACGGTACTACCAGACATACTAATAATAGAAGTTCACCACCAAATAAATCAGGTTGTAGAAAGTATATCTGGTATAATCCTATTTTTAATGCCTCGATTAGTACAAAACTATCTCTTTCATTCTTTAAATTAATCAATAAACACTTCCCTAGTTCCCATAAGTACAGCAAAATTCTGAACTCTAAAACTATTAGACTATCATACGCCACGGCACCAAACCTTGAAGCATACATAAAAAAAAAATTAACTTAAGGCAATTAAACAACTCTACAAAACAAAACATTTTAGTAACAGATGGGCAGAACGCAATATCTGCCTCCCAACCACTAATGGGAGACGGGTATTGCACAACCCACCTGTACCGCTATCACAACCTATCCATGGTATACCCGTTACCCACAACAAAGAATGTAACTGCCATCTACCTGAAAGATGTCCATTGCAGAATGAATGCCTAAAGTCCAACATTGTTTACCAATGCACGGTTGAATCGAACGACCAGAAATGGTATTATATCGGATCTACCACCAAATCTCGCTGGTACCGTCATCGATTCTCAATCAAACATCCCAATCACCGTTTTGTGACCACGCTCGCCAACAAGACCTGGCAACTCCGTGAACACAACCAACAGTTCACCTTAAAATGGGATATACTTTCCAGCGCAAATGCATATCGGAGTGGATTGAAGTACTGCAGGTTATGTAACCTTGAGCTATTTTACATACTAAAATCCAAAAACAAACTACTTAACGATAGAATTGAACGATCATTATACTGCAACCACAAACTAAAAGCTAAATTCTCTTACTATAAAATAACTTAGCATTCGAACCCGTAACTACAACACCACTTTCTAGCTAACAACCTTCTCTTCCCCCCACACTACAAGACAATACACTGCTTATCACTATACATGGTAACTCATGTACAATTCCTAGATTACTACTACAAAACCAAAAGTTCACTCACCACACATACTTTATCTGTCTCCTCTCTACCTATATATCTCTCTCTACATCCATTACGCTCTCTCTCTCTCACCTTTGACCCACCTCCCTCTCAACATCTATGAACCTGCCCTCTGGGGCAATAAATAATTCCGACCTCAACTATCTACGCATCTCTCCAAAAGTAACTAATAAAACCCCTACCATAACATTTTGATTAAGATATCTACAAACCACTCTCTCCTACTTCTCCAACCCCTGCATATCTTTCCTTCTCTCTCCTTCTTCCCTACTTTTCTCTCTTCCTGTTTCACTCTATCTTCCCCAACAACCCTACTTAAGGGTTTTTACATTGTACATTTACCATTCTGCTCTGAGGAAACAGTGGTCACAGCATTGGATATTCGAGTTCTGCAAATACTTGTGAATTTGCACGTAGCGGAACTAGGCTGCAGTACCACCGTGGAAACACTTGTAAGCACACGGAATAAATTACCTTTTTATGATGTCTACCTGTTATTATTCATTCTTTATATATATATATATATATATATATATATATATATATATATATATATATTATTTGCCAAACCTTGATTATATATGTTCTGGCTCGATAATTTATTAACCTGCCATAGAACCACATTGGCATACGGTTGGATAATACATGTGTCCCTATATGCATTTTGCATGTATGAAAACATACTTTATTATTATTTTCTCCACTGGTCGAGACAACATTTTGGTCGTTTTTATTGCTGCTATTTCTAGTGGCAGTACATTGACCTTTCCCCCCTGCCTTCTATCTTTACATACGACACTAGACAAAATTGTTTCTTCATCATACACTCTCATCCGGGAACAGTTCTGTATGGCGCCAGTTCGTGATTTGAACTCGGGAATTTTATATTCTCCTAGGGAGAAGAACCCTATGACGAAAGTCTTCTTCTCACTGGATTTCCGCATGGATTATCCATTTATTCTATTTTGAGACTTGAAACCGCGCGGTAAGGGTACTGCAGGTACAGTGACATTTTAAAATTTATTTTAAAACATTTTCTTATTTGCTAAACCTTGATTATATATATATATATATATATATATATATATATATATATATATATATATATATACATATATAAATATACATATATAAATATACATATATAAATATACATATATATATACATACATATATATTTATATATATATATATATATATATATATAAATATTCATATATATATATATACATACATATTTATATATATATATATATATATAAATATACATATATATATATACATACATATATATTTATATATATATATCTATAAATATACATATATATATATATACATACATATATATTTATATATATATATATATAAATATACATATATATATATATACATATATATATATATATATATAAATATACATATATATATATACATACATATATATTTATAAATATATATATATATATATAAATATACATATATATATATACATATATATTTATATATATATATATATATATAAATATA
>OZ024744.1:7709303-7716803 GCA_964016885.1 Eledone cirrhosa | reverse complement strand
GCAAGCAAGCCACAGACGTTTACATCAATATAGCCCCTTCTGATTACCTTAAATTAAGACCCATAATAGCAGGCACCACATGTGAAATCCACCGCCTAAGCAACTTCCTAGATATTCTGCTTAAACCTTTCCTAAAACACATAAACAGCTTTACAAGGGATGACCTTGACAGGCTCAACCACCTCCCAACAACACTCAATAATGAACATACCCTACTAGTTACCTTTGAAGTCATCAATCTATATTCCAATATTCCACACAACCTAGGTATAGAGGCAATACAATTCTGGCTTGAACATTTCCCTAGTGAACTTCTACAGCGCATCCCTAGAGAATTTGTGTTGGAGGGCCTCAAATTCATCTTGGAAAATAATTTGTTCGAATTCAATGCCAAATACTACAGACAGAAATCTGGGACTGCCCTGGGCACGAAAGTAGCCCTCTCATACGCCACCCTTGTCATGTGATATTTGGAAACCACTCTCTACCGAAAAGTTCTAGACAAATATGGTAACCACTTCTACCTACACATAGAAAAGAACTGGAAGAGATATCTGGACAACTGCTTCATCTTCTGGCATGAAAGTATAGATAGACTGATTGGGTTCAAAACCCTTCTAAATGGGCTCAACACAAACTTACAATTTACAATGGATTATAGCCATGAACAACTCCCTTTCCTCGACATCCTCATCAAGAAAACAGACAACAAAATAGAAACAGACATATACTACAAACCCACAGACTCCAAACAATACCTTCCATTCAACTTGTGCCACCCTCGACATACTAAAATGGCAATTCTTTATAATCTAGCCAGAAGGATCTGCACAATAGTTTCAGATAAATACACATGCTACACACCACTAGAAGTATTAAAAAACACACTTATCAGCAGAAACTACCCACCATCCCTAATCAACAATGGATTCCAACGTGCCCTAAAATACGACATCCAGGAACTCAGACACCCCAAACCCAGGAATGAACCGCAACATAAAACTCTACCATACATCTCCACACACAACACCCCCAACCATGAGGCATTCGACACCATCCTCCAGAATATTATTTTACTAAAAGAAAAGAGACCCAAGAATGAACAAAATCCTCCAAACACAAAACATCATAAAGAGCAAAAGACAACCTAAATCCATAAAAAACATCCTCACACAAGCCAAAGTCCAACAAACCCTCACAATGAACCCTACAGTAACAAAATGCGGAAGGGCCAACTGTGGCATATGCATAAATCTAATAGAAGGTTCAAATTCCATTTTAAACAAGGACAACATTTCACAGTTAAACACAATTTTACATGTGCATCTGAAAACCTAATCTATGTTTTGTCCTGCTCAGGTTATCAAGAGCACTACATAGAACAGCCTCCGATAACGTATGACCGTCCATAAATCACAAATTAAAATACAGGAATACAGCAAGATTGCATTTAGTGAACGTATCGCCAATTGTGCACCCAAACAACATCCAAACTTTAAAATTTTCCCCATTTACAAATTCATAGACAACTCTTCTTTCATCCATCGTACCAATAAGGAAACGTATTTCATTAACAAATTCCAACCTCTACTTAATGCACTAAACTTCGGACTAAACTAAAACTGGAACAAACAATCACACATTTACAAGAGTTACCTCCCTCACACCCTACATAATCCTTTTTCTTAAATAAATTAAATATCATTCAGCATAAATTGCCTCCCCCTGCATATTAACTCTCTAAAAAGGGAGATCCTATCAAACCAAAGTCCACTATTTGCCTCCATCATGGATCAACTAAGCACCCTTGCTATATTAACACATTTTGATCTGCTTAACTTCAAGAACTATGCCTGTAAATAACATATTTTTTCTTTCACGTTGACTTTTTATGCTCCTTTTTACGCTCCTGTTTTTCTTTTTTCTTTTTTCTTTTCACTTCATAAACCTTGTTTGTAAATAACATTATTCTTTCTGCACCATTTCTTTAACACCAATACATATTATTATCATTTGATAATGCATAAAAATGCTGAAACCGGTAATAGACAATTATTAAATATATAAATAAATAAATAAATGCCATTGTTAATTAATAAATAAATCAACTAATATCTTAACACTTCACACAAAGTAATCTAAAATATTTCGTTTTAATCATTTCCTAACCCAGAAAAAAAGAAAGAGAGAAATAAAAAGGGAAAAAAAATATAATTTTCTTCCTAATAATCGTCTCTTTCCCCTGTTTTCATATATATATATATATAAATATCCTAACTCGTGTGCTTCCTCTCCACATTTTATTATATATATATATATATATATATGTGTGTGTGTGTGTGTGTGTGTGTGTGTGTGTGTGTGTGTGTGTGTGTGTGTGTGTGTGTGTGTGTGTGTGCTTGTGTGCGTGTGTGTGTGTTGATTGATTTGACAGATGATACCAAAACTTATTTGGCCAGGACTAGCCATTATAAAATCCTTTTGTTTACTTTAAAATAGGTGGGCGATAATATGTATGAATTTCTAAAGGTATTTAAGTGTGTATAAGAACTTGCTTTTCATCTGTCTTATTCTATTAATTGTATATTTCTAAAAATATTTTTTTCAAAGAATCCCTGTTCCTTAAAATCCCTCACCCAATGACTTCTACTTATACTTAAAATAACCACCTTCCTCAACCACCAGAAAACACACAAATACACTGCATTACATTCAAGTTGGCTTTCCTCATGGTTTCCTTCGAATGAAACAGTTCTAGTCCTGTAGAAGCCAGTTCTACATTAAATTTGTTATATATATATATAAAGGACGACGTGTTAAATCTTCAGAATATTTATTGAGGTATTTATTATTATCTTTTATTTTTCGTCCTAATATTTCGGAACTTATAATATTAATAAAGATAATAATAATAAATACCAGGTTACAAACTTCATCGTTGCCTTCATTTTACCGTCAATTTCACATTGTCTTAGCCTTCTTAAACATACTATTTTCTACATTGTGTATATAGTAATGCACGCAAGACAAATATTACTTTTTCAGTCAAGAGAATTGAACAACATGCAACTTTTCATGTAGAAATGATTTTATTTGACAGAGAAGCAGAGGTTAGTAACATTCTTAGGGTTTGCTGTTTACATATGCCTGCAAAAGATAGAATTTGACTTCGTCCTATACTGCGATGGAATTAGACCTTTCATATGACCTTAACAGATGACACAGAGTAAAGTTCAGAAAAGAACATGATCGAATTTCTGGGTAGTTTCCGGGAAAATATTGTGATAATGTCACACCCGACGATTGTTAATTTCTTAAACGTCACATGTCACATTCAACTTAAGAACTATCCCAAGTAAAGCATATAGGAATAGTGACCCTGTTGGAAAATTATAGTTAACCCCTATTGTTATAAGAGACTGAGGGTCAGTGGGTAAAATATCAGACGAAATATTTAAATCCTCAATAAAGAATAGAAGAATAATAAATAAATATACTTGGAGCAGGATGTGACACACAAACAATTGAGAGTATACACATATACACATTACACAGACATATATATATATATACAGACACAGGCGGACAAACGCAGACATCACACACATGCACACTTACATATATTTACACACAGACACACGCAGACAGACACGCACACAGAAACACACGGACACACACGCAACACACACAAGCACACACACAAACAACACACACATCGCATACACACACAGCACACACATACACGCAAACACATACGCAACACGCGCACACACAACAAACACGCTCACAATATAAACACATGCCCACAAACACATGCACACAAACTCACACAACACACATATATACACTTATATACACACATCCACACACTTACACACATACACCCACAAACATACACAACACACAACACACACACACAACCACACATGTGTATGAAAGACACTACACGTGTTTTGTCGATACGTATGTATTTGCGTATTTGTTTGATCAACTTATGCCTTCTGTTTAAGTATCGACACTGGAACTCTCTTATTAAATCATGTTATTGTATAATTCTACCATATAACTAGCAGGGGACCCATCCTTAATCTGTTATTATAGTGTTTTTATCCTTGGTGATTAACACGAGGTCAATCTTGATCCATCAGCACTTGATCAAGAACTTCCTAGAACTGTCTTCTTTTGTGTTCAAAAACAGACTATTTTTCACTAAATTATTTAAAGTGTATTTCCCTTTCTTAAAACGATAAGTGGTTATTTGAAGGGTATTTAGCTGGTATTTCTAGCATGTGAGCGACCACATTTCTCTTTGGTTTTCAAGAAAACCGCTAAATTTACTGATTTAACATAATTTCTTTATTAAGTATAAATCAGCTGGATGTCTTAATTTACATATTTAGCATCAATATTGCTTATATTTTCTATTATTCTATTAAGATCGGTTTATTCCTGGAGTTATCAATGATTTATTTTATTTTCTCATATTAAATAAGACGCTTGGAATCACGACATCGAACAATCATTAATTAATTACGTCTTCTACTTAAACTTAGATCTGAAATAATTTCTTTCTCTTCTAGTAGAAATCTCTAACTTTACTCATTACCTTGCCCTCCACTTCCCCGCTGTTAGCAACGTTTGCAAATTTCCTTCATATCAATAAATATCTTCCTGTCATTTTTATCTTCTTTATAAGTCATATCCGTCAGCTCCACAGCTTTATCCGGACGGCCTATTTATACAAGAATATCTAATTTCAGGTATCGCAACCTAATTGCCGCCAGTTTTCCTATCAATCAAGAATAACTGATTTTGTTGGAATTGATGTTTTTTGGACTCATTTCAACTGATATTAGTGTTTGATATGAAGCTGTTTGCATCATTGATTTACTTCTATCTTGTACGTTATTAATTTGTTATTATTAACTTTATTATTAATGGTCCGCATCAACAGTTTTCTGCCTTAAAATAAATATTAACTACAACTTGACGAACACCTATACACTTCTCAAATATAATAAAGATGTTTATCATTAATAACAGAAATAAGTCCTCGCTTAACAAGGACCCGTAGAAGTATCTAGCTGGAATAAAGTAGTTGCATGTATGCTAACTAGAATATTCGGCATTTACTATGTTTAATAATGATTTCTAACTTACGCAGGAACTCTGTAAATTTTTGCAGGAAGGGAAAAGTTGATTAAATCATCCCTAGTACATGACTGGTAGGTTATTTTATCGACTCCGAAAGGATGAAAAGTAACGTTGACCTTGGCGGGATTTGAACTCTGTTAAGAGCCAGAGCAAATAACGCAAATGCAATTCCATCTCGAGTTCTACCAATCTACCACCATAAATATGTTTAATATTAAACATTAATTTCATTCAAGGTTTTTTCTTCTTCCAAACTTACCACGGAAAAAGAAAATGGAGTTTCAGAATGCATTAACAATACCTTAGTATAGCTATTTTCTAGAATGCGCCTATGTCTATCCTTAAAGGTAATTTTATAATGACTTTACATAAATGATTATGTATCACTTAAGCTACTCTGGCTACAAACGGAATGATAACCATATTACCTGTCAAAATAATTTAGATCAAAAGCCATATCGGTGTAGTTTCTTAACTTTTCTGCTCCCTTCTATACAACATTTTAGTCATTTAATACTCTAGCTCGATTGTTCAGACTCTTCGTTCATTTACGTCTTAGACAATGCTGACAGTTTTAAGAAATTCTATATTGTGGTATGTTAAAGTTCCAAAATATTATCTCATTGTTAATTTTAAAGCATAGTGTATAGTGTAATTTTGTATCAGTACCAGGATGTGTCTTTTGATGTTTAATCGATTCGTTGTCTCTCCAAATATATTTTAGTCGGAGTAAGTATAGGACAATGTCATACAACTTAGCGTATTGTCTCATCAAATACTCCACATAGGTGATGATGTCTACCTACATATTATCTATAGAAACAGGCATAACTATATTGTTGAAGGGTTTGTTATGGAACAGCAAGGTTTGGAGTTCAGTTCTATTGGTTGTCTTTAGTATAAAGTATATCAGATGACCAATCTAAGAGTAACATTAGCAGTGGACACAGTAGGTATAACGTTAAAAACAGGCGTGCTTGTTTAAGGCTTACATCAAGAGCTTAAAACTCTTATAACCTAACGAAGGAAGTATTACAAGGGTACTCAACCGGATATAAAATGTAGTGCAATCTCTCTAAAATCAGATCCTATCATATTTTTTAAAAATGTAAATGCAAATGGAATTATTTTGTCCAATGACTGAAAATAATAATATGCGGGTTAATCAAGGCTCGAAGATCTTTGAATATATATCTTACTCGACTTAAAATGATCCAGAGTTAAATATCATTAGCTTTCTTAATATTCCACTATTTAATTTATATATATATATATATATATATATATATATATATATATATATGTGTGTGTGTGTGTGTGTGTGTGTGTGTGTGTGTGTGTGTGTTTACATAGCTACGGTTTCCTAAAACTGTATTTCTTTGGAGATACGAAATTTCTATACATATTGTATAAAGCTATGTTTGAAGCAAAATCTTATTGCTTTTCTATTATAAGTTGAGCCAACTTATGCAGCTTCATATGCAAATGAGATTAATCACCTCATTTACACAGACGAGAAAACTATATATTCTCGACTGTTTTCTAGTCCAGCAGTCGCAAGCGGTGGGAGGGATCGTCCTGACGATGGTTAGTTAAGCCTGAAATGCCTAGACGGTTGTCCCCCCTTGCTTCTGCTGGACAACACCAGAGGGCATTAACCCCTCCCCCCCCAGTGTTCGCATAGCTAAGGCTTCCTAAAATGCTATTTCTTTCGAAATACGAAATTTCTATACATATATATATATATATAATATCGATTGATATGTCTATATATATCAATTGACATATACATATAAAATAATATATCCAACATTAAGGGGAGATAATCTGTAAAGAAAGTAATCTATACTATAAAGTATGTAAGTAACAAACTTTCCGCCAAACGACTGGACCAAACAGCACCACATTTGCACCATAGATGTAACTTTTTCCAAGTAAAAAAGTGAGGGTATTTTTGTGTAATGAATTTTGTTAAAAGATTAAAAACATTATTTAAATATTCACTTCTTTAAAATTTCAAATGTCAACACTTCCGGTTATCACGTCATTCCTCATTCTTTCTTAGTCTGTCTTTTTAGATAGATACATAGCTATAACGTCGCGCCCGTATGATATGTCTCTGTATGTCTGGCTGTCTGCATTAGATAACGGTTTTCGAAATATTAACTTATGCGTTCACAGACGGATTTTTTTAGTTTCAGAAGATCCCGTTAAAGGTGACAGCAGCGATTCTTTGCTTAAACTTTAATCTGTTATTTTAATATATATATTCGTGTACAGATATTTTTGCATAAACAAAAACAAAAACCTATTTATTTCACGAAAAACAGACGGCTTATCGTCATT
>OZ024744.1:7696803-7704303 GCA_964016885.1 Eledone cirrhosa | reverse complement strand
TTATCTTCATAAACTGCCAATGTTTCATTTTTATTTTTACTTTTATTTTTATCCTTTAACCTTTATATGTACATTGCCATGCTATATCATTTTGATGGATGTCATCACACTGTGGGTCAATATATGCATATGTTTTTATATGTCTCTTGTGTTGAAAAGGAGGTCAAGTATGTTATAGATCACTTAATAGTTGCTCCGAAGAATCCAAACCTTGGTTTGGAGGAAACAATTGTAAGCAAATAAATGATTCAAACTGAACTTTGATTATTGCAATCTCTCTCTCTTTCTCTCTCTCTATATATATATATGTGTGTGTGTGTGTATATATATTTATATATATATATATATATATTTTGCTATTAGAATCAATTCATAGATTCAATCCTATATCTCATCCCTATAACTGTTTTAAATAATTAACTACTAATGAGCACTATATATTACATTATATTCATCACTCTAACAAAACTTTAACAGACATGCACTTAAACCTATTAAGAAAACCAGATTATTAATGTGATTTCTTATTCGAAAATAAAATTCGCTACAGGTAAAACTTCATTCTACCACTCTAACACAATACAATACTTACACACATTTTATTATTTTCGTACCTATATATTTTTTTATCTAAATTTTACTTTTCTTTGGTTCCATCTATATTCCTCTATTTGTTCTATTTTTAGAACAAATTATTCTTCTTGAACAGAGAAATAACAAATAGTTAGGATTGTTCTATACTATTCTACTAGTTATAACACACTGATATCTACACCTCTTTTCCTCCAACTTTAATCTTCCTTGACCGTACACACTTTTCTATACAATCTGTCGAAATTCCTTTACATTCACAACTTTCTTTTCTTTTCTTAAAGGTCATTTGATACCTCATCCCCTGACTGCTAATTTATTCATCTACTACTACCAGCTTAATGATCTATATTGTCCCTTCCTATTTTTACTATTGGTCAATCTCAACCTTGTTCTTAAAAGGTTACTTATTCATACATGTTTTTATATTCTTCAATAAACAAAACTCATTACGGGGTCGATAAAATAAAGTATCAGTAATGCAAAATTAATTTTTAATTTTTCACTTTTTTTATTTCTTAATTCTTTATTAAGTACAATGACACCCTCTAAAGCTATTCTTTAAACGTAGATTAATAACCAGTAAATGTATCCTAAACATCCATACTTCTTTCGACTAAATAATTAAGTAATCTCACACTAACGATTAACACATAAAATCGGAGTTATCTTTCATTTTCAATCATATAAATATTATACTTAACTCCGTTAATTTAATTTTATTTTTAATTATATATTTATCTACATAAAATACAAAATCAACTTCCCTCATAACTCATATTAGACTCAGACTCAGACTCAGAAGCTCCCGCGTCTTGCGGCGCATGAGGCAATCATAGTGTTCCACCGCGTTCGGTCAGCAGCCAGTTGCACAGCGTCCCGCCATTGTCTGTTTGTCGCTCGCAGGTCCCTCTCAACTGTCTGGCGCCAGTTCATTTTGGGTCGCCCTCTCCGTCTGCTTCCCTGTGGGTTCCATTTAAGTACGTGGTTCGCCAGTCTCTCCGGGGGAAGTCTCAAAGCGTGCCCAAACCATCCCAGGCGTCGCTTGCAGATGGCAGAAGAGACTAGCTGCTGGTTGGTGCGGTTCCTGACTTCCTGGTTTGTTACATGGTCACTCCATTTAGTCCCCAGGATCTTTCGCAGACACCTGGAATCGAATGCGTCCAACTTCTTCACTTGGCTGGTCTTAAGGTGCCATGTTTCACTTCCGTACAAGAGTGTGGACAGCACGTTGCTGTTGTAGAATCTCATCTTTGTTTTGAGGGTGAACTTCCTGCTCTTCCAGATCTTGTCAAGCTGGTTAAATGCTGCTGAAGCCTTTCCCATTCTACATTGCAATTCACTGTCCATGGCGCCCCCATTGTTAATGGAGCTTCCTAGGTAGGTGAAGTTGTCCACTATCTCCACCTCCCCCTGTTTAATGAAAACTCTAGTTGGTGATGGGTGTGTCCCAGATAACATGCTTTTGGTCTTCTTAGCACTGATATTGAGACCTAAGCTTCCTGCTTCGACATTGATATTGTTCATAATGATTTGCAGGTCAGCTGTGCTCTCTGCAAGTGCAACAATATCGTCCGCAAAGTCCAGGTCAGACAACTTTTGCTCTCCCACCCAAGATATACCCTGGTCTTTAGACGATCTTCTTAGTACCCAGTCAATGGCTATGGTAAAGAGAATTGGAGAGCGCGAGCAACCCTGACGCACACCAGTAACCACCTCAAACCAGTCACTGTAACCATCCTCTGTCCACATGCAGCACTTGGAGTTTGCATAAATCTGTTTGATTGCCGAAATGACTTTCTGGGGCAGACCAAACTCATGCATGATGCTCCAGAGTGACGGCCGATGAATGCTATCGAATGCTTTGGAGAAATCGATGAAGCTGACGGCGAAGGGCCTCTGGAATTCGTTGTACCTCTCAATGATGCGGCGTAACGTAAAGATCTGCTCTGCACAGGAACGTTTTGGTCGGAACCCTGCCCGTTGTTCTCGCAGTTCCCGGTCTTGCGGTTCAGGATCATCAGACAATAGACCTTCCCTGGTATGGAGAGAAGTGTCACTCCCCTACAGTTGTCACAATCGGCAAGGTTGCCCTTCTTGGCGATACAGACAACCGCTCCGTTTCTCCAATCTTCTGGGACTTCACCCGTGTTCCACACAAGATTACATAAGTGGCCCATCCACTTGACCTTGCTTTCGCCTCCTGACTTCAGCATTTCAGCAGAAATGCCATCCATACCTGGTGACTTGTTATTCTTAAGGGTTTTGATGGCCATGCGGACTTCCATCTCGGTGAAGTCATCAGTATTGATAGGCAACAAACCAATAGGTTCCTTAGTGTCTGCTGGCACACGTGGATCCGGTCGGTTGAGGACTTCCTTGAAATGTTCAGCCCATCTGACTAACTTTTCTTCACCCTTGGAAAGCAGCGTACCATCTTTCGCTTTCACCGGGCCTGAGTTATCTCTAGAGCTGTAGGTGATTTTCTTGGCAATTTGGTACACAGAGCGCATGTCATTGCGTGCCGCAACTGCTTCCGCCTCCTCTGCCTTACCCTCAAGCCACATTCGTTTGTCCTTTTGGGCGCTGCGTTTCACCTCCTTGTCCTTGTCAACATACTGCTGATATACCTTGATGGCCTCTGGGGTAGTGGCATGCCTCTTCTGGTGTAGGGCTTTCCTTTCATTAATCAGCTGCCAGGTGTTGTCGCTGACCCAAGCTTCTCTGAGGGACTTCCTGTAGCCCAGGATTTCTTCCCCTGCAGCTTCCATGGTCTTCTTCATTTCCTCCCACCAATTGACCTAGCATGGTGCAGACTCCTCACGGACAGCAAATCTGTTCCTCAAAGCAGCCTCGAACTGTGCTTCTGTGTGACCGTTATTCAGCTTGGTAGTGTCAAAACGCCTTGTAGTGAGTGATCTCTTCTTCTGCTTCCTCAGTCTCATTTTAAGTTTGGTAACAGACAGATAGTGGTCACTGCAGACATCTGCGTCCCGGTAGACTCGGACGTCCTGCAGGCAAGGAGCTCTCCAAGTTGGGCCAATCACAATTTGGTCTATTTGCGTCTTGGTCCTGTGGTCGTTCGAAGCCCATGTGACCTTGTGCATGTTCTTGTGGTCAAATAGTGACGAGCCGATTTTCATATTGTTCATGGCACAGAACTGGACAAACCTGTCCCCGTTGTCCGTGCAGTTTCCATAAGCATGGGGGCCAAGGACATGTTCAAAGCCAACCCTGCTTCCCCCGATCTGTGCGTTCATGTCTCCCATGATGATCAGGATGTCATGACGTGGGGTTTTGTTTACATCTTGCAGTTGCTGGTAGAAAGCGTCCTTGTCATCATTGTTATGTTCGTTGGTTGGAGCAGAGCACTGAGCTATGGTGACCTTTGCATGTGATGTGGTGATATTAGAACAACCACCTAAAACATGAACTACCTATTTATTTATTTATCTACTTAAAACACAAAATCAACAACCCTCGTAACTCATAGTATAAACAACTAATAATTGTAAATTATCCTTTTAATAAAAATACATATGCTATTAAAATATATATAGATATATATCCCACTACAATATAATAAGATAAATACTTACAAACATAATTCTCCATACATAATACTCCATATAAATATATACATAGATAAATGTTCGAATACATTTCCCCCAAATTAACGTTATATGTGGTCTTCCTTTATCTTTCTTTTTTCCTTCTTTCTCTCTTATTATTATATATCTAAACTTTCCATAGCGTTTAAAATAACGGTTTTTCAATTATTTACATATTCATTTGCATATTCATCCATAAGTTTGAAAAATCCGTTCTATATTCTCATTACCCAAGGAATATTCAACTGATAGGGTATGATTTTCTTTGGCTACGTCAAAATCTGTAAAACATTCTTTGTTTTTTATCTGATGAAAGTGTACCAAAATTTTTGGTACCCTTGAAATATGTATAATAGAATAAATATGCTTTTATAAATATAGTTTCCTTTTATTTAATATCATTGAATATTTACTCCAGAAACTGTCGAGTGCTCTGAATCAGTTATAAACACTTATATTTGTTGGATTTCCGACAAATTAAATATCCCTTCTACTTATAAATAGCTCCTTTAATGTTGAGCACTTTAAATTATAATTGATTGATAAATAATGGAATTCTTTAGGATTTATTCCTCTTTAAAAGATGTACCTTTACCTATGAATAAGGAATATCTGAAACAACTCATTGAGAAATCTGACTCCTTCATACGAAGACTTAGATGGCATGCTTTCCATTTCGATAGAAAATCAGATGAAAAAACAAATAAATCCAGTTACAACTTGGATCTTATCTTCAAATCTAAGAAGAATCCACCTAACAACAAACTATTAATGGAATTTGAAAACGAAGTAATATCTATTATACAAAACATCAAATTCAAGAAAAAACAATTTGTTGGCCAGGAATACCTTAAAGGCCTCAAGAAGAATATAGACAATCTTGAAAAAACTGAGAAGATCCTCGTAAAATCTGATAAAACTAACAATCTATACGGAATGCAAAAGGACGACTACAATAACCTTATATTGAAGGAATTCAGAATAAACTACAAAATGAAGATCTTGCAACGTTAAATAGAGAAGCTTCCGAAATAATTCATAAATTCGGCATCCAAAATAGGACTGAACCCTTTATACGAGAAGACCGAAAATTAACCTGAAAGATCACAAAAGAAACTTTGAAATAGAACTACCAGTCATACTTATAGCACCTTCTAAATCAGATTTAGGCATAATTCGTATAAATATATTAGATAAAATCATACCGCAACTTAAAGAAAAATCACACCTAAAACTATGGAACGGTACTAATGAGGTTATAGATTGGTTCAATAACATAACATTTAAACATAACAAAAAATTCATTCAAAAGGATATAGAAAATTACTACTCCTCCATTACTCCTAGTTTACTTGACAGGGCTCTCATCTATGCATCAAAACATACACATTTATCTAGTGAAGAAATGCATATAATTTTAATTGCACGGAAAACTTCAATTGAATTCAACAATCATCTCTGGACAAGAGCCGATAGAAAAAATAATTTAGATATCACCATGGGATCATCTAACTCGGCACAAATAACGGATCTTGTGGGCTTATTTATTAATAATACACTGCATAGAAAAATGCCAGAGATGACCGGTGGTTTATATCGTGATGATATGCTGCTTTTAATTGAAAATCATAGTAATTGTGAAATTAATAGGAAAAGAAAATCCATAATACAATTCTTCAATAATTATAACCTTAAGTTAGAAATAGAGAATAACTATAAAATCGTTAACTTTTTAGACGTAACATTAAACATTAACACAGGGCTCTACTATCCATTCCATAAAATTAATGAGAATCTAAATTACGTAAGTTTTAACTCTAATCATCCTAGATCTATTAAGAAAACTAGTGTCAATAGCGTCCAACACGCATCTCTGCTAATAAAACTATTTTTGATGATAAGGCTGAATATTATAATGAAGCTTTAAATAAAGCAGGGTATATGAATACAATTAAATACATTGACAACAATAATAATGAAAATCACCCTACTATTAATTGTAATAATTATAAACAATTTAACTTAAACTCTAAAACAAACAAAATAACAAGAAACATTATTTGGTATTCACACCCATTCTTATTAAGCGTTAAAACACCTTTAGCAAAGCTATTCTTTAAAGCACTAGACAAATGTTTTCCTAAAGCCCACATATACCACTCAATCTTTAACAGACATACTATAAAACTATTCTACTCTACTACTATGAACATAGCTCAAAATATGAATAGAATTAATAATAGAAACTTAAATTTAAACCATAACCAAAATAACCATAATAGCAATAATAATATTTCTAGCAATATCCAACCTAATAGTACCGTTCCGAGCAACAACTTCGTAAAATGTAACTCTAGAATCAAATCAAACTGCCCTTTACAAAATAAGTGTTTAGATAAAAACGTAGTCTCTAAAAGCACAGTTAAAACTAGCGAAAATATATTTAACTAAGTCGGTGCCACTTCTACAGAATTTAAAGTTCGCCGGAATAACCACAATCACTCTTTTAAAAGATCTGATAAACATATTCTACTTCCCTTTCACACCTTATATGGAACTTAAAAAGCAAGAATATAGACTATTCAATATCTTGGAAAACGATTTCGAAAGCACCTGCATACCGAAACACGGCTTTATCAAGATTCTATAAATTGTGTACTGAAGAAATTTTTTATATAATTAACTGTCAAAACTCTATTAATCTCAGAACAGAATTATTCAGTTCTTGTAGACATGGCCAGAATTCGACATTCAGAACTATATATAACTTATAATTATAGTTATAATATACCTATTAATCTCCAAAACAATCCTCTCTTCTTTAACAATTTATTTTTATTTTTAATATATTGATATCTCTAAATCATATCTTTAATATTTGTAGTACTTTCACTTTTTAAAAATTTCTTATAATATATACGTATATAATTTCAATTTTTAAATTTTAATTTTAATTTTTTAATTTTTTAATTTTTTTAATACTTTAATTTTTTTAATTTTTAATCTTAATTTTTTAATTTTTTAATTTTTTAATTTTTAATTTTTCAATTTTTTTATTTTTAATTTTTCAATTTTTTTATTTCTTAATTCTTTATTAAGTACAATGACACCCTCTAAAACTATTCTTTAAACGTAGATTAATAACCATTAAATGTATCCCAAACATCCATACTTCTTTCGACTAAATAATTAAGTAATCTCACACTAATGATTAACAAATAAAATCGGAGTTATCTTTCATTTTCAATCATATAAATATTATACTTAACTCCGTTAATTTAATTTTAATTTTAATTAT
>OZ024744.1:7671803-7694303 GCA_964016885.1 Eledone cirrhosa | reverse complement strand
ACGTCGTTTGTAAGCGATATTTTGTAGACAAACTGTATGAAAGCCCACCAGTGTGTTTCTGTTCATTTGTAGTACTGATCATTGGATATTTCTTAACGGAGCTCCTTTTTTTTGCATGTATTCTAGTCATGGTCATAGTTCCGTTGCATGTTTATTACAATCTATACCATTGGAATACTAGAGTTATTTACCTTTGTTCAGTATTGTGTTTTTCTTTTGTTTTGTTATTATGGAAATGACGACATGTAAACCGCGAATAGGTTCAATTTAAACGACTTACAACAGTCTCGCGTTCTCTATTGTTATCTCTCTATTGTATCCTCTCCTCTCTATTTCCATTTTTATCAACTTGATTGATGAATTGTGATATCTCGTTACATCTGAAAGGAAGAGTCACGTGAGATAACGATAAAGTCACGTTTGACAATCTTTGTTGATTTGTTTTTGAGGTGGTAACATAAGAATTAATCAACATTACCCTTAACCACCTGCCACCACAACTGCCAGGTTTAGTATATTACATTAGTACGTAGTAAACTTACTGACTGTTAAAGACAGCAAAGATATTGCTGGAAATTATTAAGGAAAAAATAATAGCAGAGATACCAAGTAGAAAATTATTGATTTATGAGATAAGATATGTCAAACTTGGTATGCTTTAATATGGAAGGAAAAAAAAAAAACCTTTCGAAATTTCAAATACTTGTTTGATATAACAAATAGCCGGTCGTGTGGGTTGTATCCAATTCTTTATTCATAAACTCTAGACTGTTTTGAAACTAACAAAAGGCAGTTCCTTCCCCTAATATTAGTGAAAATGTTAGGTCTCACTCTTTCTTTATTAAGAAGACAAAATAAAGGTGAGTAATATACTATCCATTATAATATTATTATAGAATTGTATGGGGAGTAACTTGGCAGCATTACCAGACTGTCAGATGAAATACCATTGTGATATTTGTACTGTTTCTTTATATTCTGAGTTCAAATTCGACCAAAGTAATTTTGCCTTTCATCCTTACGATGTCAATAAAATATAGTACCAGTGAAGTACTGTGTTGATAGAATTAACTACGCCCATCGTTCTGCCAAAATGAGAGTCAATATTAATATGAAAACTTCATAAACATTGCTATGTTTCCGACCCTCATTCAATCTTCCGGGTACGTTCGTTCTAAATAAGGAGTTCGGCTGAATGAAACATGCAAGCAATATCAAAGGTAATAAATTAATACGAGATTACCTCAGGTATGAACAGAGTTTTAAAATAATTAGTGCTCGTGGTTTGAATAAAAAATATTATTTGGTTCTGTCCTAGATACCGGCAATTGTACCAAATACAACCAATACCTGCAGATGTCTAAATGGTAAAAATACCGAAATGTTAGGATTATAAGAGCCAAGTTTAGGACACTATAAGGCAATGTTAAGTATCAATTGAGGAAACTACTACTACTACTAGTAATGACAATGTCGGTGGCTGCCATTTGGCTGTAGTCATTACTATAGCGATAACTTAGATATTATCTATGATGATATCGATAAGGCGGGTAATAATGAGGATAATACTGATTACAATGATGATATTGTTGGTGATGAGAGTGGAGCTGATGACAATATTGATATGGTGGGTGTTAATGGAGATGATGGCGGTGGTGGCGGTGGTGATGGGGATGGTGGTGATGGTGGTGATGATGATGGTGGTGATGAGGATGGTGCTATAGGTAGTCCTCTTATTAACAAGTTGAATTATTGTTGTTTGAGAAAACAATGCTAAGACACCACAAACACAACACCTACCACAACAATATCCACAACAACATCCACAACAACAACCACAAACACAACACCTACCACAACAACAACCACAACAACAACCACAACAACATTCACAACAACAACCACAAACACAACAACAACCACAAAAACAACACCTACCACAACAACAACCACAACAACAACCACAACAACATCCACAACGACAACCACAACAACAACTACAAACACAACACCTACCACAACAACATCCACAACAACAACCACAACAACAACCACAAACACAACAACAACCACAACAACCACAACAACATCCACAACAACAACCACAACAACAACCACAAACACAACACCTACCACAACAACCACAACAACATCCACAACAACAACCACAACAACAACCACAAACACAACACCTACCACAACAACCACAACAACATCCACAACAACAACCAAAACAACAACCACAAACACAACACCAACCACAACAACAACCACAACAACATCCACAACAACAACCACAAAAACAACCACAAACACAACACCTACCACAACAACCACAACAACATCCACAACAACAACCACAACAACAACCACAAACACAACACCAACCACAACAACAACCACAACAACATCCACAACAACAACCTCAACAACAACCACAAACACAACACCTACCACAACAACCACAACAACATCCACAACAACAACCACAACAACAACCACAAACACAACACCAACCACAACAACAACCACAACAACAACCACAACAACAACCACAAACACAACACCAACCACAACAACCACAACAACATCCACAACAACAACCACAACAACAACCACAAACACAACACCTACCACAACAACCACAGCAACATCCACAACAACAACCACAAAAACAACCACAAACACAACACCAACCACAACAACCACAACAACATCAACAACAACAACCACAACAACAACCACAAACACAACACCTACCACAACAACAACCACAACAACAACCACAACAACAACCACAACAACAACCACAAACACAACACCAACCACAACAACCACAACAACATCCACAACAACAACCACAACAACAACCACAAACACAACACCTACCACAACAATCACAACAACATCCACAACAACAACCACAACAACAACCACAAACACAACACCTACCACAACAACAACCAAAACAACATCCACAACAACAACCACAACAACAACCACAAACACAACACCAACCACAACAACAACCACAACCACAACACCAACCACAACAGCAACCACAACCATAACAACAACCACAACAACAACCACAACCACAACACAAAACATAACAACAGCCACAACCATAACAACAACCACAACAATAATCACAACAACCACAACCACAACACCAACCATAACAACAACCACAACCATAACACCAACCACAACAATAACCACGACAACCACAACCACAACACCAACCACAACAACAACCACAACAATCACAACCGTAACACCAACCACAACAATAACCACAACCACAACACCAACCACAACAACAACCACAACAACAACCACAACCATAACACCAACCACAACAGCAACCACAACAACCACAACCAATAACCCAACCACAACAACAACCACAACCATAACACCAACCAAAACAACAACCACAACTACAACACCAACCACAACAACAACCACAACAACAACCACAACCATAACAACAACCACAACACCAACAACAACCACAACACCAACCACCACAACAAACACAACCATAACACCAACAACAACAACAACAACAACAACAACAACTACAACAATGACCACAACAACAACCACAACAACAACCACAACAACAACCATGACCACAACACCAACCACAACAACAACCACAACAACAACCACAACACCAACCACAACAACAACCACAACCATAAGACCCACCACAACAAGAACCACAACAACAACCACAACCACAAACATAATACCAGCCAGAACAACAACCACAACCACAACACCAACCACAACACCAACCAAAACACCAACCACAATCACAACAACAACCACAACACCAACCACAACACCAACCACAACAACAAACACAACAGCAACCAGAACAACAACCACAACACCAACCATAACACCAACCACAAACACAACACCAACCACAACACCAACCACAACACCAACCACAACACCACCAACAACACCAACCACAACACCAACCACAACAACAACCACAACCACAACACCAACCACAACAACAACCACAACACCAACCACAACAACAAGACCAACCACAACAACAACCACAAACACAACACCAACAACCACAACAACCACAACACCAACCAAAACAACAACCACAACCACAACAACAACCACAACACCAACCACAACACCAACCACAACAACAACCACAACAATCACAACCACAGCACCAATCACAACCACAACACCAACCACGACAACAACCACAACAACCACAACCATAACACCAACCACAACAACCACAATAACCACAACCATAACACCAACCACAACAACAACCACAACAACCACAACCATAACATCAACCACAACAACAACCACAACCATAACACCAAACACAACAACATACACTACCATTACACCAACCACAACACCAACCACAACAACAACAACCATAACATCAACCACAACAACAACCACAACCATAACACCAACCACAACAATCACAACCATAACACCAACCAAAACTACAACCACAACCACAACACCAACCACAACAACAACCACAACACCAACCACAACAACAACCACAACAACCACAACCATAACACCAACCACAACAACAACCACAACCATAACACCAACCACAACAACCACAACCATAACACCAACCACAGCAACAACCACAACAACCACAACCATAACACCAACCACAACAACAACCACAACCACAACACCAACCACAACAACAACCACAACAACAACCACAACCATAACACCAACCACAACACCAACCACAGACACAATACCAAACATAACACCAACCACAACAACAACCACAACAACCACAACCATAACACCAACCAAGACAACAACCACAACCACTACACCATACACAACAACAACCACAACCACAACACCAACCACAACACCAACCACAACAACCACAACCATAACACCAACCACAACAACAACCACAATAACCACAACCATAACACCAAACAAAACCACAACCACATCCACAACACCAACCACAACAACAACCATAACAACCACAACCATAACACCAACCACTACAACCACAACCATAACACCAACCAAAACAACAACCACAACCACAACACCAACCACAACAACAACTACAACCATAACAACAGCCACAACCATAACACCAACCACAACAACAACCACAACAACCACAACCATAACACAAACCAGAACAACAATCACAACAACTACAACCATAACACCAACCACAACAACAAACACAACCACAACAACAGCCACAACCATAACACCAACCACAACAACAACCACAACCATAACAGCAACCACATCCATAACACCAACCACAACAACAACCACAACCATAACAACAACCACATCCATAACACCAACCACAACAACCACAACCATAACAACAACCACATCCATAACACCAACCACAACAACGACCACAACCATAACAACAACCACAACCATAACACCAACCACAACAACAACCACAACCATAACAACAACCACATCCATAACACCAACCACAACAACAACTACAACCATAACAACAACCACATCCATAACACCAACCACAACAACAACCACAACCATAACAACAACCACAACCATAATACCAACCACAACAACAACCACAACCACAACAACAACCACAACACCAACCACAACACCAACTAACAACCATAACAACAACCACATCCATAACACCAACCACAACAACAACCACAACCATAACAACAACCACATCCATAACACCAACCACAACAACCACAACCATAACAACAACCACAACACCAGCCACAAACACAATACCAACCATAACACCAACCACAACAGTAACCACAACAACCACAACCAATACACCAACCACAACAACAACCACAACCATAACACCAACCAAAACAACAACCACAACCACAACACCAACCACAACCATAACACCAAACAAAACCACAACCACATCCACAACACCAACCACAAAAACAACCATAACAACCACAACCATAACACCAACCACAACAACCACAACCATAACACCAACCAAAACAACAACCACAACAACAACCACAACCACAACAACAGCCACAACCATAACACCAACCACAACAACAACCACAACAACCACAACCATAACACACACCACAACAACAACCACAAGAACTACAACCATAACACCAACCACAACACCAACCACAACCAGAACAACAACCACAACCATAACACCAACCACAACAACAGCCACAACCATAACACCAACCACAACAACAACCACAACCATAACAGCAACCACATCCATAACACCAACCACAACAACAACCACAACCATAACAACAACCACATCCATAACACCGACCACAACAACCACAACCATAACAACAACCACATCCATGACACCAACCACAACAACAACCACAACCATAACAACAACCACAACCACAACACCAACCACAACAACAACCACAACAACAACCACAAACATAACAACAACCACATCCATAACACCAACCACAACAACAACCACAACCATAACAACAACCACAACCATAACACCAACCACAACAACAACCACAACCATAACAACAACCACATCCATAACACCAACCACAACAACAACTACAACCATAACAACAACCACATCCATAACACCAACCACAACAACAACCACAACCATAACAACAACCACAACCATAATACCAACCACAACAACAACCACAACCACAACACCAACCACAACACCAACCACAACACCAACTAACAACTATAACACCAACCACAACACCAACCATAACTCCAACCACAACAACCACAACCATAACACAAACCACAACAACAACGACAAGAACTACAACCATAACACCAACCACAACACCAACCACAACCAGAACAACAACCACAACCATAACACCAACCACAACAACAACCACAACCATAACAACAACCACATCCATAACACCAACCACAACAACCACAACCATAACAACAACCACATCCATAACACCAACCACAACAACAACCACAACCATAACAACAACTACATCCATAACACCAACCACAACAACCACAACCATAACAACAACCACATCCATGACACCAACCACAACAACAAGCACAATCACAACACCAATCACAACAACAACCACAACTATAACACCAACCACAACCATAACACCAACCACAACAACAACCACAACCATAACACCAACCACAACAACAACCACAGCCATAACACCAACCACAACAATAACCACAACAACCACAACCATAACACCAACCACAACAACTGCAACAGTAACACCAACCACAACAACCACAACAACTACAACCATAACACCAACCACAACAACAACCACAACAACCACAACCATTACACCAACCACAACAACAACCACAACAACCACAACCATAACACCAACCACAACAACAACCACAACCACAACACCAACCACAACAACAACCACAACAACCACAACCATAACACCAACCAAAACAACAACCACAACAACAACCACAACCACAAAAACAACCACAACAACCACAACCATAATACCAACCACAACAACAACCACAACCAGAACACCAACCACAACAACAACCACAACAACCACAACCATAACACCAACCACAACACCAGCCACAAACACAATACCAACCATAACAGCAACCACAACAGTAACCACAACAACCACAACCAATACACCAACCACAACAACAACACCAACCACAACACCAACCACAACAACCACAACCATAACACCAACCACAACAACAACCACAATAACCACAACCATAACACCAAACAAAACCACAACCACATCCACAACACCAACCACAACAACAACCATAACAACCACAACCATAACACCAACCACAACAACCACAACCATAACACCAACCAAAACAACAACCACAACCACAACACCAACCACAACAACAACTACAACCATAACAACAGCCACAACCATAACACCAACCACAACAACAACCACAACAACCACAACCATAACACAAACCACAACAACAATCACAACAACTACAACCATAACACCAACCACAACAACAAACGCAACCACAACAACAGCCACAACCATAACACCAACCACAACAACAACCACAACCATAATAGCAACCACATCCATAACACCAACCACAACAACAACCACAACCATAACAACAACCACATCCATAACACCAACCACAACAACAACCACAACCATAACAACAACCACAACCACAACACCAACCACAACAACAACCACAACAACAACCACAACCATAACAACAACCACATCCATAACACCAACCACAACAACAACCACAACCATAACAACAACCACAACCACAACACCAACCACAACAACAACCACAACAACAACCACAACCATAACAACAACCACATCCATAACACCAACCACAACAACAACTACAACCATAACAACAACCACATCCATAACACCAACCACAACAACAACCACAACCATAACAACAACCACAACCATAACACCAACCACAACAACAACCACAACCATAACAACAACCAAAACCACAACACCAACCACAACAACAACCACAACAACAACCACAACCATAACAACAACCACATCCATAACACCAACCACAACAACAACCACAACCACAACAACAACCACAACCATAACACCAACCACAACCACAACCACAACCATAAGAACAACCACAACCACAACAACAACCACAACACCAACGACAACACCAACCACAACCACAACACCAACAACACCCACAACCATAACACCAACCACAACAACAACCACAACCACAACACCAACCACAACACCAAGCACAACACCAACCAACAACCAGAACACCAACCACAACAACGACCCCAACCAAAACACCAACCACAATACCAACCACAACACCAACCACAACCACAACACCAACAACACCCACAACCATAACACCAACCACAACAACAACCACAACCACAACACCAACCGCAACACCAACCAACAACCATAACACCAACCACAACACCAACCATAACTCCAACCACAACAACAACCACAATCACAACTCCAACCACAACAACCACAACCATAACACCAACCACAACACCAACCACAACAACCACAACCATAACACCAACCACAACACCAACCACAACAACCACAACCATAACACCAACCACAACAACAACCACAATCACAACACCAACCACAACAACCACAACCATAACACCAACCACAACACCAACCACAACAACCACAACCATAACACAAACCACAACACCAACCACAACAACCACAACCATAACACCAACAACAACCACGACCACAACACCAACCACAACAACCACAACCATAACACCAACCAAAACAACAACCACAACACCAACCACAACAACAACCGCAACCACAACACCAACCACAACACCAACCACAACAACCACAACCTTAACACCAACCACAACAACAACACCAACCACAACAACAACCACAACCACAACACCAACCACAACAACAACCAGAACCACAACACCAACCAATACAACAACCACAACCACAACACCAACCACAACAACAACCACAACAACCACAACCATAACACCAACCAAAACAACAACCACAACACCAACAACAACCACAACAACCACAACCACAACAGCAACCACAACAACAACCGCAACCACAACACCAACAACAACAACCACAACCATAACAACAACCACAACAGCCACAACCATAACACCAACCACAACAACAACCACTACCATAACAACAACCACAACCATAACACCAACCAAAACAACAACCACAACACCAACCACAACAACAACCACAACCACAACACCAACCATAACACCAACCACAACAACCACAACCATAACACCAACCACAACAACAACACCAACCACAACAACAACCAGAACCACAACACCAACTAAAACAACAACTGCAACCACAACACCAACCACAACAACAACCACAACAAACACAACCACAAAACCAACCACAACCATAACACCAACCAAAACAACAACCACAACACGAACCACAACCACAACACCAACCACAACAACAATCACAACCACAAGACCAACCATAACACCAACCACAACAACCACAACCATAACAACAACAACAACAACAACAACAACAACAACAACAACAATAACCAGCACAACAACCACAACCACAACAACCACAACAACCACAACACCAACAACACCAACCACAACACCAACCACTACCACAACCGTAACACCAACCACAAAAAAACCACAACAACAACCACAACCACAACCATAACACCAACCAAGACAACAACCACAACCACTACACCATACACAACAACAACCACAACCACAACACCAACCACAACACCAACCACAACAACATCCACAATAACCACAACCATAACACCAAACAAAACCACAACCACATCCACAACACCAACCACAACACCAACCACAACAACAACCATAACAACCACAACCATAACACCAACCACAACAACCACAACCATAACACCAACCAAAACAACAACCACAACCACAACACCAACCACAACAACAACCACAACCACAACAACAGCCACAACCATAACACCAACCACAACAACAACCACAACAACCAAAACCATAACACAAACCACAACAGCAACCACAACAACTACAACCATAACACCAACCACAACCACATCAACAACCACAACCATAACACCAACCACAACAACAACCACAACCATAATAGCAACCACATCCATAACACCAACCACAAAAACAACCACAACCATAACAACAACCACATCCATAACACCAACCACAACAACCACAACCATAACAACAACCACATCCATAACACCAACCACAACAACAACCACAACCATAACAACAACCACAACCACAACCACAACCATAACAACAACCACATCCATAACACCAACCACAACAACCACAACCATAACAACAACCACATCCATAACACCAACCACAACAACAACCACAACCATAACACCAACCACAACAACAACCACAACAACCACAACCATAACACAAACCACAACAGCAACCACAACAACTACAACCATAACACCAACCACAACACCAACCACAACCACAACAACAACCACAACCATAACACCAACCACAACCACAACCATAACACCAACAACAACAACAACCACAACCATAACCACAACCACATCCATAACACCTACCACAACAACAACTACAACCATAACAACAACCACATCCATAACACCAACCACAACAACAACCACAACCATAACAACAACCACATCCATAACACCAACCACAACAACAACCACAACCATAACAACAACCACAACCTTAACACCAACCACAAAACCAACCACAACCACAACAACAACCACAACCATAACATCAACCACAACAACAACCACAACCACAACCATAACACCAACAACAACAACCACAACCATAACAACAACCACATCCATAACACCTACCACAACAACTACAACCATAACAACAACCACATCCATAACACCAACCACAACAACAACCACAACCATAACAACAACCACATCCATAACACCAACCACAACAACAACCACAACCATAACAACAACCACAACCACAACACCAACCACAACAACAACCTCAACAACAACCACAACCATAACAACAACCACATCCATAACACCAACCACAACCACAACAACAACCACAACCATAACACCAACCACAACAACAACCACAACCATAAGAACAACCACAACCACAACAACAACCACAACACCAACCACAACACCAACCACAAACACAACACCAACAACACCCACAACCATAACACCAACCACAACACCAACCACAACAACAACCACAACCACAACACCAAGCACAACACCAACCAACAACCAGAACACCAACCACAACAACGACCACAACCATATCACCAACCACAACACCAACCACAACCACAACACCAACAACACCCACCACAACAACAGCCACAACCATAACACCAACCACAACAACAACCACAACAACCACAACCATAACACCAACCACAACACCAACCACAACAACAACCACAACCACAACACCAACAACACCCACAACCATAACACCAACCACAACAACAACCACAACCACAACACCAACCACAACACCAACCACAACACCAACCACAACAACCACAACCTTAACACCAACCACAACAACAACACCAACCACAACAACAACCACAACCACAACACCAACCACAACAACAACCAGAACCACAACACCAACCAATACAACAACCGCAACCACAACACCAACCACAACAACAACCACAACAACCACAACCATAACACCAACAAAAACAACAACCACAACACCAACAACAACCACAACAACCACAACCACAACAGCAACCACAACAACAACCGCAACCACAACACCAACAAGAACAACCACAACCATAACAACAACCACTACCATAACAACAACCACAACCATAACACCAACCAAAACAACAACCACAACACCAACCACAACAACAACCACAACCACAACACCAACCACAACACCAACCACAACAACCACAACCATAACACCAACCACAACAACAACACCAACCACAACAACAACCAGAACCACAACACCAACTAAAACAACAACTGCAACCACAACACCAACCACAACAACAACCACAACAACCACAACCACAAAACCAACCACAACCATAACACCAACCAAAACAACAACCACAACACGAACCACAACCACAACACCAACCACAACAACAATCACAACCACAACACCAACCATAACACCAACCACAACAACCACAACCATAACAACAACAACAACAACAACAACAACAACAACCAGCACAACAACCACAACCACAACAACCACAACAACCACAACACCAACAACACCAACCACAACACCAACCACTACCACAACCGTAACACCAACCACAGCAAAAACCACAACAACAACCACAACCACAACTACAACCACAACCATAACACCAACCAAGACAACAACCACAACCACTACACCATACACAACAACAACCACAACCACAACACCAACCACAACACCAACCACAACAACATCCACAATAACCACAACCATAACACCAAACAAAACCACAACCACATCCACAACACCAACCACAACACAAACCACAACAACAACCATAACAACCACAACCATAACACCAACCACAACAACCACATCCATAACACCAACCAAAACAACAACCACAACCACAACACCAACCACACAAACAACCACAACCACAACAACAGCCACAACCATAACACCAACCACAACAACAACCACAACAACCAAAACCATAACACAAACCACAACAGCAACCACAACAACTACAACCATAACACCAACCACAACACCAACCACAACCACATCAACAACCACAACCATAACACCAACCACAACAACAACCACAACCATAACAGCAACCACATCCATAACGCCAACCACAACAACAACCACAACCATAACAACAACCACATCCATAACACCAACCACAACAACCACAACCATAACAACAACCACATCCATAACACCAACCACAACAACAACCACAACCATAACAACAACCACAACAACAACCACAACCATAACAACAACCACATCCATAACACCAACCACAACAACCACAACCATAACAACAACCACATCCATAACACCAACCACAACAACCACAACCATAACAACAACCACATCCATAACACCAACCACAACAACAACCACAACCATAACACCAACCACAACAACAACCACAACAACCACAACCATAACACAAACCACAACAGCAACCACAACAACTACAACCATAATACCAACCACAACACCAACCACAACCACAACAACAACCACAACCATAACACCAACCACAACCACAACCATAACACCAACAACAACAACAACCACAACCATAACAACAACCACATCCATAACACCTACCACAACAACAACTACAACCATAACAACAACCACATCCATAACACCAACCACAACAACAACCACAACCATAACAACAACCACATCCATAACACCAACCACAACAACAACCACAACCATAACACCAACCACAACACCAACCACAACCACAACAACAACCACAACCATAACATCAACCACAACAACAACCACAACCACAACCATAACACCAACAACAACAACCACAACCATAACAACAACCACATCCATAACACCTACCACAACAACAACTACAACCATAACAACAACCACATCCATAACACCAACCACAACAACAACCACAACCATAACAACAACCACATCCATAACACCAACCACAACAACAACCACAACCATAACAACAACCACAACCATAACACCAACCACAACAACAACCACAACCATAACAACAACCACAACCATAACACCAACCACAACAATAACCACAACCATAACAACAACCACAACCACAACACCAACCACAACAACAACCACAACAACAACCACAACCATAACAACAACCACATCCATAACACCAACCACAACCACAACAACAACCACAACCATAACACCAACCACAACAACAACCACAACCATAAGAACAACCACAACCACAACAACAACCACAACACCAACCACAACACCAACCACAACCACAACACCAACAACACCCACAACCATAACACCAACCACAACACCAACCACAACAACAACTACAACCACAACACCAAGCACAACACCAACCAACAACCAGAACACCAACCACAACAACGACCACAACCATATCACCAACCACAACACCAACCACAACCACAACACCAACAACACCCACCACAACAACAGCCACAACCATAACACCAACCACAACAACAACCACAACAACCACAACCATAACACCAACCACAACACCAAACACAACAACAACCACAACCACAACACCAACAACACCCACAACCATAACACCAACCACAACAACAACCACAACCACAACACCAACCACAACACCAACCACAACACCAACCAACAACCAGAACACCAACCACAACAATGACCACAACCATAACACCAACCACAATACCAACCACAACACCAACCACAACCACAACACCAACAACACCTACAACCATAACACCAACCACAACAACAGCCACAAGCATAACACCAACCACAACAACAACCACAACGACCACAACCATAACACCAACCACAACACCATCCACAACACCAACCACAACCACAACACCAACAACACCCACAACCATAATACCAACCACAACAACAACCACAACCACAACACCAACCACAACACAAACCACAACACCAACTAACAACCATAACACCAACCACAACACCAACAACGACAACCACAACCACAACACCAACAACAACAACTGCAACCACATGACCAACAACAACAACCACAACCATAACAACAACCACGACAGCCACAACCATAACACCCACCACAACAACAACCACTACCATAACAACAACCATAACACCAACCAAAACAACAACCACAACACCAACCACAACAACAACCATAACAACCACAACCATAACACCAACCACAACAACAAACACAACCATAACAACAACCACATCCATAACACTAACCAAAACAACAACCACAACCACAACACCAACCACAACAACAACCACAACAACCACAACCATAACACAAACCACAACAGCAACCACAACAACTACAACCATAACACCAACCACAACACCAACCACAACCAAAACAACAACCACAACCATAACACCAACCACAACAACAACCACAACCATAACAGCAACCACATACATAACACCAACCACAACAACCACAACCATAACAACAACCACATCCATGACACCAACCACAACAACAACCACAACCATAACAACAACCACAACCACAACACCAACCACAACAACAACCACAACAACAACCACAACCATAACAACAACCACATCCATAACACCAACCACAACAACAACCACAACCATAACACCAACCACAACAACAACCACAACCATAACAACAACCACAACCATAACACCAACTACAACAACAACCACAACCATAACAACAACCACATCCATAACACCAACCACAACAACAACCACAACTATAACAACAACCACATCCATGACACCAACCACAACAACAACCACAACCATAACACCAACCACAACAACAACCACAACCATAACAGCAACCACATTCATAACACCAACCACAACAACAACCACAACCATAACAACAACCACAACCATAACAACAACCACATCCATAACACCAACCACAACCACAACAACAACCACAACCATAACACCAACCACAACAACAACCACAACACCAACCACAACCACAACACCAACAACACCCACAACCATAACACCAACCACAACACCAACCACAACCACAACACCAACAACACCCACAACCATAACACAAACCACAACACCAACCACAACAACAACCACAACCACAACACCAAGCACAACACCAACCAACAACCAGAACACCAACCACAACAACGACCACAACCATAACACCAACCACAACACCAACCACAACACCAACAACACCCACAACCATAACACCAACCACAACAGCCACAACCATAACACCAACCACAACAACAACCACAACAACCACAACCATAACACCAACCACAACACCAACCACAACACCAACCACAACAACAACCACAACCACAACACCAACAACACCCACAACCATAACACCAACCACAACAACAACCACAACCACAACACCAACCACAACACCAAACACAACACCAACCAACAACCAGAACACCAACCACAACAACGACCACAACCATAACACCAACTACAATACCAACCACAACACCAACAACACCCACAACCATAACACCAACCACAACAACAGCCACGACCATAACACCAACCACAACAACAACCACAACGACCACAACCATAACACCAACCACAACACCATCCACAACACCAACCACAACCACAACACCAACAACACCCACAACCATAACACCATCCACAACAACAACCACAACCACAACACCAACCCCAACACCAACCAACAACCATAACACCAACCACAACACCAACCATAACTCCAACCACAACAACCACAACCATAACACCAACCACAACAACAACCACAATCACAACTCCAATCACAACAACCACAACCACAACACCAACCACAACAACAACCAGAACCACAACACCAACCAAAACAACAACCACAACCATAACACCAACCACAACACCAACCACAACAACCACAACCACAACACCAACCACAACAACCACAACCATAACACCAACAACAACCACGACCACAACACCAACCACAACAACCACAACCATAACAGCAACCAAAACAACAACCACAACACCAACCACAACAACAACCACAACCACAACACCAACCACAACACCAACCACAACAACCACAACCTTAACACCAACCACAACAACAACACCAACCACAACAACAACCACAACCACAACACCAACCACAACAACAACCACAACAACCACAACCATAACACCAACCAAAACCACAACCACAACACCAACAACAACCACAACAACAACCGCAACCACAACACCAACAACAACAACCACAACCATAACAACAACCACGACAGCCACAACCATAACACCAACCACAACAACAACCACTACCATAACAACAACCACAACCATAACACCAACCAAAACAACAACCACAACACCAACCACAACAACAACCACAACCACAACACCAACCACAACACCAACCACAACAACCACAACCATAACACCAACCACAACAACAACACCAACCACAACAACAACCAGAACCACAACACCAACTAAAACAACAACCGCAACCACAACACCAACCACAACACCAACCACAACACCAACAACACCCACAACCATAACACCAACCACAACAGCCACAACCATAACACCAACCACAACAACAACCACAACAACCACAACCATAACACCAACCACAACACCAACCACAACACCAACCACAACACCAACCACAACAACAACACCAACAACACCCACAACCATAACACCAACCACAACAACAACCACAACCACAACACCAACCACAACACCAAGCACAACACCAACCAACAACCAGAACACCAACCACAACAACGACCACAACCATAACACCAACCACAATACCAACCACAACACCAACCACAACCACAACACCAACAACACCCACAACCATAACACCAACCACAACAACAGCCACAACCATAACACCAACCACAACAACAACCACAACGACCACAACCATAACACCAACCACAACACCATCCACAACACCAACCACAACCACAACACCAACAACACCCACAACCATAACACCAACCACAACAACAACCACAACCACAACACCAACCACAACACCAACCAACAACCATAACAACAACCACAACACCAACCATAACTCCAACCACAACCATAACACCAACCACAACAACAACCACAATCACAACTCCAATCACAACAACCACAACCACAACCACAACAACAACCAGAACCACAACACCAACCAAAACAACAACCTCAATCATAACACCAACCACAACACCAACCACAACAACCACAACCATAACACAAACCACAACACCAACCACAACAACCACAACCATAACACCAACAACAACCACGACCACAACACCAACCACAACAACCACAACCATAACAGCAACCAAAACAACAACCACAACACCAACCACAATAACAACCACAACCACAACACCAACCACAACAACCACAACCTTAACACCAACCACAACAACAACACCAACCACAACAACAACCACAACCACAACACCAACCACAACAACAACCAGAACCACAACACCAACCAAAACAACAACCGCAACCACAACACCAACCACAACAACAACCACAACCACAACACCAACCACAACAACAACCACAACCACAACACCAACCACAACAACAACCACAACAACCACAACCATAACACCAACCAAAACAACAACCACAACACCAACAACAACCACAACACCAACCACAACAACAACCGCAACCACAACACCAACAACAACAACCACAACCATAACAACAACCACGACAGCCACAACCATAACACCAACCACAACAACAACCACTACCATAACAACAACCACAACCATAACACCAACCAAAACAACAACCACAACACCAACCACAACAACAACCACAACCACAACACCAACCACAACACCAACCACAACAACCACAACCATAACACCAACCACAACAACAACACCAACCACAACAACAACCAGAACCACAACACCAACTAAAACAACAACCGCAACCACAACACCAACCACAACAACAACCACAACAACCACAACCACAACACCAACCACAACCATAACACCAACCAAAACAACAACCACAACACCAACCACAACCACAACACCAACCACAACAACAACCACAACCACAACACCAACCACAACCATAACACCAACCAAAACAACAACCACAACACCAACCACAACCACATCACCAACCACAACAACAACCACAACCACAACACCAACCATAACACCAACCACAACAACCACAACCATAACAACAACAACAACAACAACAACAACAACAACAACAACAACAACAACAACAACCACAACAACAACAACCACCACAACAACCACAACCACAACAACCACAACAACCACAACACCAACAACACCAACCACAACACCAACCACAACCTCAACCGTAACACCAACCATAGCAAAAACCACAACAACAACCACAACCACAACTACAACCACAACCATAACACCAACCACAACAACAACAACACCAACCACAACCACAACCACACACAGCGTCTATGACAGCGAATTCATTTTTAAATGGTGATAAGATGGGAAGTTAGATAAGAATGGTTTAAAGATTCCTTACAGAGTTTGCAGAGAGCGGAAACTTTCATACGAAAACTCTCTGAACACACGAGTGTGTGCTTTAAGCCATTACCACTTTTAACGATGTAATCGCAATTATTTCATGGTTTGACATTAACTTTATATATAACCTCACTTAAAAGAGGTATTGTTTAGTTACTGGTCAGATAATATTACATATCAATCAACACATAATATCTTTGTTATTGGAAAGTCTACTTTAATTCTGAAATGTGTACGAAGGTACTTCGCATAATGTGCTCATTTATATTGAATATGTATTTGCAAATACACACATACAATTACATTCACACACACACACACATACATACATAAACAAACATACTCTCTCCCTCACACTCACAGACAGACACCCTCACATACACACACACACACACACACTCACACTCACACACACACACACACACACGCACACACACACATACACACACACACTCACAGGTTTGTGAGTAAAATTAAAATTTAAAATGAATATAGATTCACTGAGTGAGATATGCAATCAGACCTCCTAAGACACACAGTGTGTATTTAAAGTGAATAGACATTCACAAGAACAGGCATACATACTCATACAGCCACACTCGCATACATACAGACATACGTACAGGTCCCAGAAGGTAGGTAGTAGGCCACAAGCATATATATATATATATATATATATATATATATATATATATATATATATATATAAAATGATATTAAATAAATGAAACTGTATTTATAAAACCATATTTATTCTATTATATATATTTCAAGGGTACCAAAACTTTGGTACGCCCTCATCGGATAAAATACTAAGTTTGTTTTATAAATATTGACATATCCAGGAAGAAGTTTTTCCTGACTATCCAGGAAAATCTTGAACCGTTAAGACCTCGTTCCTGGATAAGTCAATATTTATAAAACAAACTTTGTATTTTATCTGATGAGAGCGTACCAAAGTTTTGGTACCCTTGAAATATATATAATAGAATAAAGTAAAAATAACGGAGCAAAGTCTCGCGTATAATCCTGTAATTAAATAAGCTCAAAAGAAATAGTTTTCCTGGCCACTTTAAAATACAATATATAGAGGGGAAGTCACAGGAGAGTGTGTCTTTCATTACAGGAATTTCGAACCACCAGCGTGAGAAGAATATAAGCTACTAGAGGCATTGGTAAAACATTAAAATTAAAAGTATAAATTGAAATGAAAAACCATCCTCACCTAAATCACACATGTACACACTCACCAGGAGCATGTTTCGCCATTTTAGTGGGTTCCAATACGGCCCGGTGGGTCATCAGTATGTGGAAGGCCAATAGTGTCCGCACTACTAATTCCTGTAATGAAAAACACGCTCTCCTCTGTCTTTCCCCTCTATATAATAGAATAAATATGGTTTTATAAATATAGTGTCATTTATTTAATATCATTGATATTATACTCCAGAAAACTTGTCGAGTGCTTCAAATCAGTTATAAATATATATATATTTGTTGAATTACCAACAAATTAAATATCCCTTTGCTTATATATATATATATATATATACACACACATAAGTGTGTGTGTATATATATATAAGTGTGTGTGTGTGTGCGTGTGTTAATAAGTTACTACAAAGGTCTATATCATGTTAAATGTTTGTTCAGATACATTCGCGTACAGACATGTTGGTCAACTATAATCAGCAGATAGTCACTATATACCTATTTCTCTACCCTCTCTCTCAGTGTGTGTGTATATATATATATATATATATATATATATATATATATATATATATATATATATACATATATGTGTGTGTGTGAGAGAAGTGTGGAGCTTGCATATATTTATTATTAGTACAAATTAAAGTTGAAGCAACAATTTCTACTTTCCCACTATACGGAATCTTCTGAAATATATATTTATATATATATGTGTGTGTCTTTGTGTGCGAACATACATATATACATACATACATGCATATATATATATATATATATATATATATATATATATATATATATATATATATGAATGCATGTCAGTGTGTGTACGTGCGAGTTTAGGTGGATGTTTGAAACAGGTTTGAAAAATAAAAGTACTGCAATTGGTTTGATCAACTAAAATCATTTTGAAAATATACAGCATATAAACAAAAACACGCAGAAAAAACAGAAATAGAAAAGCCTGGTGTAATATTGGGCGAATAATAAAACTTATTAGTAATAATAAGTTATTATATATGACCATTCATATTACTGCACTTATAACTACGTTATTACAATTTGCTTTCTTCCATTGTACTGTTGCTAATCCGTTGGTATGTATGTATGTCTGTTATTGTTGTTGTTATCGTTTTGTTAATGCACGTGGCTTAACCCCTTCGTTATTAAATTTCTAATGACAGGCATTAACCAGGATTTTCAAATCATTTTGGGAATACTGAAGAATTTGGAATGATTTAATAATATAACTAATTTACTCATTATTAAACTGCTGTTTAGAACATGCCTTAACAAAGTTTCTTTCATAATATTAAACTGGAACGTTTTTCCAAACCCTTTCAAGTAATATTTGAAATAAACATGAAT
>OZ024744.1:7641803-7666803 GCA_964016885.1 Eledone cirrhosa | reverse complement strand
AATTCTGTACTGAATGAAAATTTATTCTGGTATCTAAATAGCCGAACTTATCAAGGGGTAATTCCATATATGGTCAAAAAGATAATCACCAGGATTGGTCACATCACAAGTTAGTAGTAAATCTGTGATGGCAAGTTGGTGGGGGAAGGGGTAGCTAAACCTGCCGGTAGGAGAAAAGGGAAGAGGGGGTGGAGTAGACCATTCATGCGTTGGTAGTGCCAGCTACAGCTGGGTGTGAGGTCAAAGAAGATACTGGGGAGGGGGAGGAGGTCGAAACGGTAAGTAGAACAATGAAAGGTAAAACTATAAAAGGTACTGAGAAAAAAAAAAAAAAAAAAAAAATCTGGTTACTAGACTTAAGTCTCTCGCTATTGCTAGGCTAAAGAAATACATAAAATAAATAAATAAACAAATAAGTGAATAAAAGAATAGATAAATAAATTTAAAAGAAAAAAAAAAAAAAGAATATATATATATATATATATATATATATATATATATAATGTAGGTATAAGTGCGTGTATCGTACGGTGACGGGTCAACAAAGGTGGGCCAGAATACTAAAGAGACTACCACGAAAATAATAAAGGTTTCTACAACGAAGTCCGACATAGGGAGAATCAGCAAAAAAATCCTAGACCGCGTGATACCAAAAGTCAAGCAACACGCCCGACTTAGCCTATGGATCAACACCCAGGAAGTTATCTCATGGTTCAGCAATTAGGAGGATAAACGAGACACTAAATTTATCCAGTTCGACATAGAGAGCTACTATGCTTCAATCACTTTACCGCTACTTACTGCCGCCTTGGACTTCGCCGAAGCACTTGTGCCCATCACCGACCAGGAAAGAAAAATCATCCTCCACGCCAGGAAGACAGTCTTACTCTTTGACAACTCCAAATGGATAAAATAGCTCTGACTCACCCTTCGACGTCAGCATGGGCGCTACGGATTCGGAGGTCACAGACCTTATAGGATTATTCCTTATAGCCAAACTCACCGATATGTTTTCTGCTTTCGGTGGTGGATTGTACCGTGATGATGGGCTCCTTACCCTTACAGGGTACAACCCCAGTAGTACAGATCGGGTCCGTAAACAATTAATCAGCTTCTTCCGCGACTGGGGATTTAAAATAACCCTACAAATGTCCCTGACCCGAGTTAATTTCCTGGACGTTACCCTCGATCTCAATAATGACCTGTACTACCCATACAGGAAACCCAATGACAACCTGCACTACATCCACCGCCGATCTAACCATCCTAGGAACATCACCAACAACCTGGTAAAAAACATCTCCCTCCGTATATCCCGTTTGTCAGCTAATGAGAAGATATTCGATGAACATGCGCCTTACTACAACCAGGCCCTCAAGCGGAGTGGTTTCCGGGAGGAAATATCCTACTGTCCAGCTCCCATTAGCGGAACCAGCAGGCGACACCGCCGCTCACGCAATGTAACATGGTTCAATCCTCCCCACAACGCCGAGTGACAACTCCCATCGGGAACATTTTCTTTAGGCTCATTGAAAAACACTTCCACCACAACACCGCTACCACAACATAATTAACAAAAATACCATCAAACTCTCTTACAGCACTACACCTAACTTCGCACAAAACATCGTCTCCTCCAACAACAAAAAACTCAACCCGATGGAAGAAACAACCTAAATAGCAGTGGAGAGCCGACCAGGAGGTGCAACTGTCCTGATAGATCCAGTTGCCCCCACGACAACAGATGCAGAGACCGTAATGTGATCTACCAGTGCAACGTGAGCACGGATACCTCCAACAAAGTTTATATAGGATTAACCGCATACGACTTCAAGACCCGGCTATACCAACACAGACATACCTTCCGAAACCCGGCCCGGCGTCACGCCACTAACACTTTCGGCAAAATATGGGACCTCAAGGACAACAACATTAACTATGATCTCACTTGGAAATTACTGTCCAGAGCCAACTCTTACACGGGAGGACGCCGTCCGTGCAACTTATGCTCGGAGGAAACATTACAAATGCTGTTTTCGACGGACCAACTCTTAAACAAGAAAGATGAAATGGTTTACTGCATGTAAACACGGATTATGTAGGACTTACCTCGCCCTCAAACCCACAATGACCCGGGAGGGGGGGGGGGGTAGACTAGGGCTATAACATCCAACTTGCCTATTTTGTAAAGGGTAACCCCTGCTTGCCAATGGAGACGTAAGATCTTCTTTTACATTCTTTTACCGCTTCCTCTATATTTCCTCCTTCCCCCATCCCTCCTTAGTCCTTCTACCCCTGTTCCCTTTCCTTTGTCGTCGTCTTTTTCTCGCCCACCCGAGGTAGCCCATCGGTCCCTTGTAGCTTCAGCACCCCCACCCCCTCCCCAATTCTATGATAGATTTGGCTGACTCCGCTTTTTATAGCAGAGGTGTTAGACTTCGGATACTCGCCCCTTTCTCCGACCGCTGTCCCTTTTTTCCGTGCCTTCTATATTTCTTAGTGGCATCTTTGCTTTAATTTCTCGTTTTTCCAGTATTTCTTTCTTCTTTTTCCCTTTTTTTTTGGGGGGGGGGGGGGGGGGGGTTCCTGTATTAACTTTCCGTTCTTTACTTTTACTTCGTACGATCTTTCATGTAGCTTGTATAAGACTTTTTGTTTCGTGGCGGTACCCTTAGAGTTAGCACTAGTATTTTTTTGCAGGACCCTGAATTATATTCTCGTACTAGTTTACTTTCTTGCACTGGGTGGTTGCCGGCCCTGTGATTGGGGTAGAAACCTTTATTATTTTCGTGGTAGTCTCTTTAGTATTCTGGCCCCCCCTTTGTTGACCCGTCACCGTACGATACACGCACTTATACCTCGTATAAGGGTCCCTTCATTTCCGTCCCACATAGTTTATTTCTATTATTATTATTTATTTTTTTATTCTACATTATATATATATATATATTCTTTTTTTTTTTTTTTTTATTTATTTATCTATTCTTTTATTCACTTATTTGTTTATTTATTTATTTATGTATTTCTTTAGCCTAGCAATAGCGAGAGACTTAAGTCTTAGTAACCAGATTTTGCTTTTTTTTTTTTTTTTTTTTCTCTCTCAGTACCTTTTATAGTTTTACCTTTCATTGTTCTACTTACCGTTTCGACCTCGTCCCCCTCCCCCTCCTCAGTATCTTCTTTGACCTCACACCCAGCTGTAGCTGGCACTACCAACGCATGAATGGGTCTACTCCACCCCCTCTCCCTTTTTTTCCTACCGGCAGGTTTAGCTACCCCCGTCCCCCCCAACTTGCCATCACAGATTTACTACTAACTTGTGATGTGACCAATCCTGGTGATTATCTTTTTGACCATATATGGAATTACCCCTTGATAAGTTCGGCTATTTAAATACCAGAATAAATTTTCATTCAGTACAGAATTAGCCGTCGAAACGGCTTGAGCTCAGCCGTCGGGGTCTTAATTGTTCCTATATATGTATATATATATATATATATATATATATATATATATATATATATATATATATATATATATATATATATGCATATATATAAATATATATATATATATATGCTATATATATATATATATATATATATATATATATATATATATATATATATATATATATATATATATATATATATGCATATATATATATATATATATATATATATATATATATATATATATATATATATATATATATATATATATATATATATATATATATATATATATATATATATATATATATATATGTTATACTTTGGGAGGGTCATGTTGCCAATAAGAAACACACGTACCAGTTGCTTTCACTTCAATTTATTATATATTTATAAATTTACTAATTTACAAATCTATAAATTTCTGGTTGGTTGGTTGGTTCCACAACCAGATAGTTGTTTATATATAGTCATAGTCCTTTCGTCACACACTCTGTGACCTCTTCAGTGACTGGGGATTCCTTTCTTTGTTTCTGTGCCTCTCCTTTCTCTGTCCTACGGTATTTTGTTTCTGTGTGTGTGTTGTGTGCTCAGTTTGCGCAAACTGAGCACACAACACACACACATAAACAAAATGGCGTAGGACAGAGAAAAAAGAGGCACAGAAACAAAGAAAGGAATCCCCAGTCACTGAAGAGGTCACAGAGTGTGTGACGAAAGGACTATGACTATATATAAACAACTATCTGGTTGTGGAACCAACCAACCAACCAGAAATTTATAGATTTGTAAATTAGTAAATTTATAAATATATAATAAATTGAAGTAAAAGCAACTGGTACGTGTGTTTCTTATTGGCAACATGACCGTCCCAAAGTATAACAATATCGGTTTAAACACACGATTTCAGATAAAGAATCTTGCTAAACAAATTCAGAAACGAAATATATATATATATATATATATATATATATATATATATATATATATATATATATACATATATAGGAACAATTAAGACCCCGACGGCTGAGCTCAAGCCGTTTCGACGGCTAATTCTGTACTGAATGAAAATTTATTCTGGTATTTAAATAGCCGAACTTATCAAGGGGTAATTCCATATATGGTCAAAAAGATAATCACCAGGATTTGTCACATCACAAGTTAGTAGTAAATCTGTGATGGCAAGTTGGTGGGGAAGGGGTAGCTAAACCTGCCGGTAGGAGAAAAAGGGAGAGAGGGTGGAGTAGACCCATTCATGCGTTGGTTGTGCCAGCTACAGCTGGGTGTGAGGTCAAAGAAGATACTGAGGAGGGGGAGGGGGACGAGGTCGAAACGGAAAGAGCAGTTGAAGTATAAAGACGTGTTTTCACTTCTCTTCCCGAGTAAGCAGCAAGTCACACAACCACAAAACAAAACCAAACAAACCAAATTGACCGGTCAATTACATTTACATACATCTATATTATTATATATTTGAAACCAGGTGTTTACCAACTTGTGAGTACATTTTCCTTTAACTACAAATTATTATATACTTTCGTCTTTTCATTAATTTAATTAATTTCAAATAACCAGAATATATATATATATATATATATATATATATATATATATATATATATATATATATATATATATATACTCATATTTATATATATATTCTTCTCACTCACACACAAGAAAAAAATATATATATTGAAATACTTAACTAAAACACATTCAAAACTAGAATGGCTAACCAGCAAAAATCCAAACAGAACTGGTCTGATAATGAAATCGACATTCTAATAAACACATGGCATTGCCTTACCCAAACAGAAGACATAGATGCTTCATGTCTGAACGACATTGCTAAACGTACAGTTCACCTTTTGAAAACCCGATCTGAACAACAGATTCAAAATAAATTAAAGCAAATCGAAGTTGCTTTTAAATTAATCAATAAACATGTGGAAAAACTACGGTGTGTTTTTTCTTCGGATGCTGTCCAGCAGCAGCAACAACAACAGCAGCAACAACGGCAAAAACAACAACAGCTACAACAACAACAGCAACAACAACAACAACAACAACAGCAACAACAAAAACGACAACAACAACAACAGTGTGAACCACTCCTTGATTCATCAACAATGGCAGATCTACTAAATGAAACTATTGACCTCCCAGTAGCCTCTGTCTCACAGCAGGAAACGCCAATTCCTTTCTCTGGCCCAGTAGTCCAATCATCACCACTGCCAACATCTTCTCTGCCTACTACTACTACTACTACTACAACATCTTTGCCTACTGCTATCTCAAGGAATTTACCTTCTAATACCAATACAAGAACTCTCCCTCCCACAGCCCACAAAGGTCGTCAAATCCTACTCAAACCATCATCTACACCTCTCACAACACACACACACACATACACACCCACTCGAAACCCCATCATTTGCCGCTACTCTCTACGCTATAGAATATGTACGGATAGTGGCTGCAAATTCACCCATTTACCTAGGACAAAACGGTCTATCCCCACAAACAGCCACCACCATAATACATACTCTAATTTAACACCAACACAACCACCAATAACTCAAACAAGGAATCCATAAATCTGCCGCTTTTCCCTGCGAGACAGATTGTGTTTAGACCGGGATTGTCCCTTTACCCATCTCCCGGGGACCCGTCGGACAAATGAAAATAAAATAAAAAATAAAAGCAAAAACAAAAACCATAACCTACATAAAAATAACCACTACCACAGTCACCAACAGTCTCCTAAACAGGAAACTTCTTCCTCTTTTTTAGCCATAATGAATCTGGCAAAAGAACTGGAAAAAAACATTCGAGCTATCACCCAGCACCACCCTCCACTATCACCCCACTGCACAAACTCCTATTGCTGCCATTAACAAACAAATTAACAACACACCAAAACAATTAAAACCATCCACTCTCGCCTCAACATTTTTGCTTAACGCCCAAGGCATCAGCCCTTCCACCAATACTCACAAATGGAAGATCAAATTCCTGGAGGACTGGGTTGATATCCATCCAAACCACATCCCTTTCTTCGTCCTCACTGAAACCCATCTCAGTAACCTCCACTTGGAAGCCGAGGTGAAAGTGAAACATTTCAAAGCCATCTGTGCTGATCGCGCTGGCAGAAGAAGGGTGGGACTGCCATTTATGTCCGTAATTCTTTCTCAACAGAGGCTATGAACATATTCACTAATGGATACTGCGAAGCAGTCACTGTATTCAGTCAAACCAACAACCTAATAGTAGTTGGGCTCTATAGGCCACCCCAAACGCCTGTACCATGCTTTAAGGAATGCCTCAACAGCATAAAGTGTTTCATCCAAGAGTGTCACCCTGACAACATCTTAATGATGGGGGACTTCAACCTCCCCGGAGTTGACTGGTCCACAAACAGCCTGCCACCAGGTTCTTCTGCCTCAACCTCTGACAGGGAAGCAGTGGAATCGCTTCTTGACTTCATGGATGATTTCTTCCTGTCCCAACTGGTGCTCGAACCAACGAGGTGCCACAAAAACATCCTAGACTTAATTTTCAGCAATCACACTGACAATATCCACAATATTGCAGTGGAGAAAACTCTACTCTCTGATCATGACATGGTTCTCTGTGATCTGAGATTCCACCGTCCAATATACAAACCCAATGTCATCTCTCCTGTCCATCCGTTTGACGCTATGGATTTCCACAATGCAAACTGGGAAGCGATCAGTCATGATCTTGCACATGTCGACTGGTCCTTCACGCACACTCATACACCCACTAACATCAAAAAGTCCTGGCAGACATTTGTGGACACTGTTACAAACATATGTGCAAAACACACCCCATTAAGAACTATAAACAAATCTAAGAGCAGAATCCCTAGAAATAGAAAAACGCTCATCAGGAAAATTAAGAGAACGAACAAAAAAATCAACAAGCTGAAATACTGTCAGCAGCAACACATCAACTTGACTGCCATTTCATCACTAGAGATTAAAAAACATAACCTCCAAAACAATATGATGTCTATCATCAACAATCAGAGAAGAGCTGAAGAGGCCTGGGCCATTGAGAAGATCAAACTCAATCCCAAAGTGTTCTTTTCACTTGCAAAAAAACACAAAATCACTGGCTCTACTGTTGGCCCTCTAATTGATGAAAATGGCACTCTTCAAGACAATGCTAAAACCATGGGTGAGATACTGCAGAAACAATACTGCTCTGTTTTCAGCAATCCTGATATGGCCGATCTGGGCTGTATCGGCGATGTTACTCCCCATTACACCTTATCGGACATAACGTTTGGCGCCCCTGATGTCTTAGCGGCAATAAAGAAAATCAAGCATAATTCAGCAGTAGGTCATGATAGGTTCCCTGCTTGTGTCTTGAAGGCGTGTCAACACCAAATTGCATCTCCTCTTGCCAATCTGTGGCGGAACTCACTGGATGCTGGATATGTGCCAGAAAACCTTCTATCCCAGTCTGTTGTCCCAGTTTTCAAAAAAGGAAACAAATCCCTTGCCGTGAATTACCGACCAATCTCACTCACCTCTCATATCATTAAGGTATTTGAGAGAGTGGTGAGATCACGAATGACCCACTTCCTTGAGAGTAACAATATGCTGAACTTCAACCAGCATGGATTCCGTAATGGAAGGGATTGCCTGACGCAGCTACTGCATCACTTTGATGACATTGTGAGAGCCTTGGGAGAGGGTTCCAACACTGATGTTATCTACCTTGATTTCATCAAGGCCTTTGACAGGGTTGATCACAACAATCTACTGAGAAAGCTGTCCAATATTGGTGTCACTGGAAAGCTGCTGCAGTGGATCAAGAGCTTCCTGTCAAACAGAACCCAACATGTTGTAGTTAAGGAGTCAAATTCAGCCCAGCCAAAGTCAGTAGTGGGTCCCACAAGGCACTGTGTTGGGCCCACTTCTCTTCATCATCTATATTAATGACATCACTGACATCATCAAACACAGCAACATTAAAATTTTCGCTGATGATTCCAAGCTCCAAAAGGTCATCAATGGCGTGGATGACCGGATAAGCCTTCAGTCAGACCTACTGGCTGTTACCCAATGGGCGGAAAAGAACAACATGTTACTGAACGAAGACAAATTCGAACTGATCCACTTTGGAAAAGAGGATGCTCTGAAACTCCCGTACTCCCTTCCCCCCGGTGAAACTCTCGTGGCATCTAACAACATCAGAGACTTGGGAGTAACCGTGGACAGCAACATAAGCTGGGCCACGCATATAAGCAGCAAAGTTGACATGGCCCGCAGAATGTGTTCCTGGATCCTCAGAACCTTCCAGTCGAGAGATTCCCACAACATTATCCTTATCTTCTCTACTTTTGCCCGACCACACCTTGAATACTGTTGTCCACTGTGGTCTCCCCACACGAAACAAAGTATCATGAAACTTGAAGCTCCTCAAAGGGCAATCACGAAAAAGATAGATGGCATGTCAGACCTTGACTACTGGGGTCGACTAGAAAAGCTGAAACTTTACTCACTCCAACGTCGCCGTGAGCGCTATATTATCTGCATGATGTGGAAAATGTTTCATCATCACTGCCCAAATGATGTTGGCATCACCTTCAAAATACACCCAAGGCTTGGGCCCCGTGCTATCCGTCCCAAACAAAAATCTAAATCGCAACTCATAACAACAATACGGCACAATTATTTCACCTCAATTGGCCCTGCTCTCTTCAACATCACACCAGGACACGTCAAAACAGAAACTGACCACACAAAATTCAAGAAGTCTTTCGACAAATTCATCCAAGTAATCCCGGACAAACCACCCACACCCGGATATGTCTCCGCAAACAGTAATTCTCTTCTCGAATGGGCCATGGTGCCCAAATCCTGAATCGAAAGACTTCGCCAGGTGGTGCTATTAAGTTAGACATGGCCTGGGCCAATACTGGCCAAAACATTTAAAAGTTATTCAAAGTTATATATATATATATATATATATATGCATATATATATATATATATATATATATATATATATATATATATATATATATATGCATATATATATATATATATATATATATATATATATATATATATATGCATATATATATATATATATATATATATATATATATATATATATATATATGCATATATATATATATATATATAGACATAGAATATTCGAAAATATTCTGTATGTTTATAATAAACATTTTGAAGACCTAATCGCTATAGAATAGAATACGTCACGTATTACAATTAGATTCTCGATAAAAGCAAGGGAAGTAATCTACGCGTTTCATTCTCGTTAGAAATCATCAGGACTACATATCCAGTGCTTTTATCGAGAATGACACAGCTAGAGACTTATAGAATACTTAGCTGTGTACAGGAACTGGTTTGAAAGAGCGGTTGCCGGTCCGGCAGAAATTAGAAATTGGAATAAATGCTCTGAAATAGCGATATATATGTGAATATAGACATAGAATATTCGAAAATATTCTGTATGTTTATAATAAACATTTTGAAGTATGCATATATATATATATATATATATGCATATATATATATATATATATATATATATATATATATATATATATATATATATATATATATATATATATATATATATGCATATATATATATATATATATATATATATATATATATATATATATATATATATATATGCATATATATATATATATATATGCATATATATATATATTTATATATATATATATGCATATATATATATATATATGCATATATATATATGCATATATATATATATATATATATATATATATATATATATATATATATATATGCATATATATATATACATATATATATATATATGCATATATATATATATATATATATATATATATATATATATATATATATGCATATATATATATACATATATATATATATGCATATATATATATATATGCATATATATATATATATGCATACAAATATATATATATATATATATATGCATATATATATATATATATATATATGCATACAAATATATATATATATATATATATATATATATATATATATATATATATATATATATATATATGCATATATATATATATATATATATATATATATATATATATATATATATATATATATATATATATATGCATATATATATATATATATATTTACATGCATATATATATATGCATATATATATATATATATATATATATATATATATATGTATATATATATGCATATATATATATATATATATATATATATATATATATATATAGCGGCGATGAATTAGTTTTGCGAGGTTTTTTATATGAAATTGAGGACCGAGTAAGTTAGATCGCAGATATATATATATAAAAGACAGCGAGAAGCGAAAACCAACCAAACAGTGAGTGTGTTCTGTTATTAATTCTGGCAATATTACGCAAATATGACCCTCCCCAAATATAACAATATATATATATATATATATGCATATATATATATATATATATATATGCATATATATATATATATGTATATATGCATATATATATATATATATATATATATATATATGCATATATATATATATATATATATATATATGCATATGCATATATATATATATGCATATGCATATATATATATATATATATATATATATATGCATATATGCATATATATATATGCATATATATATATATATATATATATATATATATATATATATATATATATATGCCTATATATATATATATATATATGCATATATATATATATATATATATATATATATATATATATATATATATATATGCATATATATATATATAGTATTAAGGGTACTATTTATGGTTATGTATGCAATAAAACCTTTAATGGTAATATATTATATATACACAAACCCTAAATAGTGAGAGATAGTCATTAATTACTATCCTATTACCAGTAAGATTTGCCATGCTATATCATTTGATGAATGTCACCCCACTGTTGATCAATATGCACATATGTTTTATGTGTCTCTTGGGTTGAAAAGGAGGTCATGTATGTTATAAATAGTTGCTCCGAAGAATCCAAACCTCGGTTTGGAGGAAACAATTGTAAGCAAATAAATGACTTAAACTGAACTTTGATTACTGTAATCTCTCTCTCTCTCTCTCTCTCTCTCTCTCTCTCTATATATATATATATATATATATATATATATATATATATATATATATATATATATATATATATATATATATATACGGGGTAACAAATAATAGTTAAATGCAGTCCACTTAGGTAAAGTCCAGTTATGGTATTCCAGGTAGTGGATGATATTAACGCTTGGCTTGGTTTGACTCAACAAGGCATTTTCATAGAGATGCTGGGGGTATGCTGTAATTCCTATGTTGTAAACACTTGGAGTAATAATAAATTAGGAAAGAAGGTTTACATGGTTTGCTATACAAAAAAGTTTTTAATCACATAGCTTACATTTGTTTCACTGAACTGGTATGTCTAGAGATCGCTATCCGCTTAATTCTCGCATGCTCCGAAGATCTGACTGGTTATAATTCTGTATTGGCGATCGAGTAACGCAAAATTAAGCGGATAGCGATCTCTAGACATACCAGTTCAGTGAAACAAATGTAAGCTATGTGATTAAAAACTTTTTTGTATAGCAAACCATGTAAACCTTCTTTCCTGATTTATATATATATATATATATATATATATATATATATATATATATATATATATATATATATATATATATATATATATATATATATATATGCATATATATATATATATATATATGCATATATATATATATATATATATATATATATATATATAAAGAAAAAGGGATGAAATCGAAAATGCAACTGAAGTCTTATTTTTAAAAAAAATATATATATTTATTTGGTTCCTTTACCGGTTTCGCAGTTCTTCTGCTTTTCAAAAGGTGAGTTGAGATGGAGGGTCTGTGGTTTTTACTTTCTAATATATATATATATATATATATATATATATATATATATATATATATATATATATATATATATATATATATGCATATATATATATATATATACGATATTAAACAAATGGAAACTATATTTATAAAACCATATTTATTTCATTATACATATTTCAGGGATACCATATTAAAAATATGGCATGCCTTCTTCAGATAAAATACAATATATAAGCAGTTTTATAAATAAATTTGACGTACCATAAATATTGATCAACTTCCATTTGAGAAGTTGGTTTGGTAGTGAAATGTTTATAAATATTTAGTGTTAAGCACAGTTAGAAAGAAAGACGGAGGAAAGGAAGAAATATATGTAAAGAAAAACAAAGAGAGATAGAGAGAGATATGGGAGAGAGAAATAGTGAGGAGGTGGAAAATGAGAGGCAGCTGAGGCAACAGATGAATAATAATAATTCATCATACAAATTGAGAGATTTAGGAAGGAGGGAGTACTGTAATTATTTATTTATTTATTTATTTAGTTACAGTGTTAAGGAGACGGAGAGAAATAAAAAAATAAATAAAGAGAAAACAGAGGGGTAGAGAGAGATAGAGGTGGGGGGGAAAAGAGGTAGACCGAATAATAATAATTATACATGGGGAGGTGAGAGAAATAGGAGAGAGGTAAGAGAGAAAACAATAGAGAAGCTCCAGAGGTAAAGTTAAAGAAGCCGATACTTAAATGTCATCATGTATAGAGGGAGGAGTAGAAAGAGCTATATCCAGAGAGAAGGATGACAGATTTACAACTTTACGTTATGTGTTATCAATTTGAATTATCAATTCATATGAATTGGGTATTATAATGTAAATATCAATATTCATGAATGAGACATAGATATATAATGTGTGAAAAATAATGACCATATGTTTAGTTTAAAAATTCTTAGGTCGATATACCAAAAACTGAGATAAAACTTCAAAAAATACGGAAATACATAAGTATATATGTACTTTCCGGAAAAAGAAAGAAAGAGAAAAATAGAAGGTTATCTCAAGTTCTAGTTGACACTATAGACATACACGCGAACTTACGTGATCAGCTCTGTAATTTCTTATTTCACATGAAAAAATTTTCCCTTGCTTTATAAAAGATTTTACTATATATATACATACATATACATAAAAATATATATTAATATTAATATTCCTGCCCTCACATACATGATTATCGCTCATGTATAGAATATTATGCATATCTGTAACATATCCAGAACCATATCCACATATATATATATATATATATGCGTGCGCAACATACATGTACATGGACAGATAGAATAAACAGATAAAATAGAATATAGTCTGTAATCATTCCATATTCATATTAATACATATGGCCTCTGCACAGAGACAACAGATATTAATATATCAAAACGCTAAGAATACTTTCATCACTCCCTAGAGTATCTAGGGCCGTAAAAAACACAGTATGCCCCCCATATCAACCACAGAAATCTACCCTTCCAATTTATCTGACAATATATTGCCAAGTTCATTAGAAGCAATCAGAATCAAAAAGCAAACAAAAAACCAAAATTATTCAACAAAACTTATTTAGCAGAAATCATTTAAAAGATTTAGGAGACCCTGTTGTTCTACAGATGCTCTTACATTTAGTATAGAAGTTTATCTAGCGTAAAATTTATTCAATAGATTGGGAGCATCAACATTTTAGGGTAGTTTAATTACATCATTAGTATATATTTATGAAGAAGGTTTAAAAAAGAAAGTTGAAGGAATCGAAAGATTTATCGTCAGGTTTCATAATTAATTAAATATCTTAACTAAATATACTACATTTTAAATTTATATTTATATTTAAACGTTGAGTTCAATCTATGTCTGCAGCAACTGAATAAATTGCTCCTTAAATTAAGGGAATTTTTAGATTTTAATATAAAGAATATCTCCTCCACGCAGAGGTCACATGTCTCAGATGAGGAATTAAAAGGAATCCCTCTTGAGACAATATTCCAAAACATCGAATACCCAACGTTATCACGTTTAAGTTGCCAGAGTAAGCCTGATAGTGAAGTTTAAGATTTCTTGTTTGGATCTGTGAAAGAATTCTTATGTATATATAATGTATTTTGCAATCCACTTTATGCTTAATTAAAAGCATTTTGAAGACCGTAAGCTATTGTTTTAAAGTAGTGACAAATTCACTCACTTTGATCTCAGCAAACAGGGGAGATAAGCCGACAAGACTTGTTTCGCTTTGGTTGAAGCTTATCAAGGCCAACTACCCCACCTGTCTACTGAGATCATTGATGTTATATTCTTATAGAAATCTAGTAAATAATCAGGAGCTGATTATGATGATTATCCAATTCTAATTTTTAATTTCTGCCTGACCAACAACCGCTCTGCATAATCAGCTCCTGATTATTTACTAGATTTCTATAAGAATATTACATCAATGATCTCAGTAGACAGGTGGGGTAGTTGGCCTTGATAAGCTTCCACCAAAGCGAAACAAGTCTTGTCGGCTTATCTCCCCTGTTTGTTGAGATCAAAGTGAGTGAATTTGTCACTACTTTAAAACAATAGCTTACGGTCTTCAAAATGCTTTTAATTAAGCATAAAGTGTATTGCAAAATACATTATATATACATCCATATATATATTGCTATTTCAGAGCTCCAATTCTAATATATATATATATATATATATATATATATATATATATATATATATATATATATATATATATATATATATATATATATATATATATATATATATATATATATATAAGTATTAAGGGTACTATTTATGGTTATGTATGCAATAAGACCTTTAATGGTAATATATTATATATACACAAACCCTAAATAGTGAGAGATAGTCATTAATTACTATCCTATTACCAGTAAGATAAATAGCTCAATGTAATAACATCAGATGTTTTACAGAGCAGTTATATAGAGATTACAGTAATCAAAGTTCAGTTTAAGTCATTTATTTGCTTACAATTGTTTCCTCCAAACCGAGGTTTGGATTCTTCGGAGCAACTATTTATAACATACTTGACCTCCTTTTCAACCCAAGAGACACAGAAAACATATGCGCATATTGATCAATATGCGCATATGTTTTCTGTGTCTCTTGGGTTGAAAAGGAGGTCAAGTATGTTATAAATAGTTACTCCGAAGAATCCAAACCTCGGTTTGGAGGAAACAATTGTAAGCAAATAAATGACTTAAACTGAACTTTGATTACTGTAATCTCTCTCTCTCTCTCTATATATATATATATATAAATATATATATATATATATATATATATATATATATATATATATATACATATATATATGCATATATATAAATATATGCATATATATAAATATATGCATATATATAAATATATGCATATATATATGCATATATATATATATATATATGCATACATATATATATATATATATATATATATATATATATATATATATATATATATATGCATATATATATATATATATATATATATATATGCATATATATATGCATATATATATATATATATATATATATATATATATATATATATATATATATATATATATATTTATATATATGCATATATATATATATATGCATATATATATATATATATATATATGCATATATGCATATATATATATATATTTATTAAAATAACAGATTAAAGTTTAAGCAAAGAATCGCTGCTTTCACCCTTAACGGGATCTTCTGAATACACACACACACATATTTATATGTGCGTGGTTTTGTATACCTATGGTAAGGTTTTATGTATGCTTGTGTATGTACGTATCTGTTTGCGTGTATGTATTTATTTGTTTCTATTACTTCTGTATTGTATTTATTTACGTTGTTCTTAACTCTGTAGCGGAGATTCATTTGGTCTCCTAGTTAGAATTTTAGTCTACGACTTCTGCTATACCATTTACGTGGTTTTGTCTTTGCGTGCTATTGTTCTCCACGCTCCACTATGACTTATTATCTTCGTTTTTTCGTTCATTGCCAGAGAACGTCTCTATGCACCACCTAAGAGAACATTAGTCTACGACCTCTTTTATACCATAAACGTGGTTCTTTCTTTGCGCGTAATTGTTTTTCACCGCTCCTATTAATGACGTATTATTCGTTTTTTCCCGTTCTTAGCCAGCGAACGTTACCACGAACCAAAGTATCGTCTTCCTGTCTTCCTCCGGTTGCAACGTTTTTTGACATATCCAGTTCTGCGTTTACAGATTGACTTTGTTAGTTTCAGAAGATCCCGTTAAGGGTGAAAGCAGCGATTCTTTGCTTAAACTTTAATCTGTTATTTTAATAAATATATATATATATATCTATATGCATATAAGTTGTAATAAAATGAAAACGAAATTTCATTTCTCACTCTTAGTACGGCACTTACTTAAATGTAAGTATGTATGTATACGTACATACATATATGTATACAGACGTACAGTAGCATGCACATATATATATATATATACATATATATATATATATATACATACAGGTACACATACATATATGTACGTATCAGTTTAGTGGACGCTTATTATAGCGCCCGCTTTGTTCGTTTGTAAACAAACTGAACAGCCTGAATTTATGCCGTACGGTGTTAAGGCAACCACGTCACCTTTTTGTTCAACACTGACACAGGAACGATGTACTAGTTTCAAGCTTGTTAGCTATCATCAGCATCGTATACCCTTCTGCCAGATGGTTGAACGTTCGAAAGTATATACTTTCCTTATGAAAATTAACGGCTGAGCAGCCTAATTTGCATATCGAGTGAGTCTGGCCAGGCGTAGCGAGAACGACAAGTTGTAATAAAATGAAAACATATATATATATATATGCATATATATATATATATATATATATATATATATATATATATATATATATATATATATATATATATATATATATATATATATATATTTCGTTTCTGAATTTGTTTAGCAAGATTCTTTATCTGAAATCGTGTGTTGAAACCGATATTGTTATACTTTGGGAGGGTCATGTTGCCAATAAGAAACACACGCACCAGTTGCTTTCACTTCAATTTATTATATATTTATAAAATTATAAATTTACATATCTACAAACTTATAAATTTCTGGTTGGTTGGTTGGTTCCACAACCAGATAGTTGTTTATATATAGTCATAGTCCTTTCGTCACACACTCTGTGACCTCTTCAGTGACTGGGGATTCCTTTCTTTGTTTCTGTGCCTTTCTTTTCTTCTATCCTACGCCATTTTGTTTCTGTCTGTGTGTTGTGTGCTCAGTTTGCGCATGCGCCACATCCGGGTGTCTGTGTGTGTTTGTGTTCATTTATCTATTTGTTTATTTATTTATTTATTTATTGTTGGTTGGTAGTTTGTTCTATGTGTGTGTGTGTTTTCATTTTGTCCTTAATTGTAAGTTGTGATGTTGCTGTTCCACTCATATTTTCTATTTAATTTTGGTTGTAATTCTTTTATGCTTACTGCCTCTGTAATTTGCCTAAACATTGCATCTTTTCTGTGTGTGGATTCTATTTTTATTTCTATGTTCTCTAATCTACCCCTGTGTTCTATCTTAGCATGTTGGTAGAGCACAGATGATTCTTTATTATCTTGAAGTTCTCGCCAGTGTTCATTTATTCGTTCCCCTATACTACGAATAATATACAGGGAACGAATAAATGAACACTGGCGAGACCTTCAAGATAATAAAGAATCATCTGTGCTCTACCAACATGCTAAGATAGAACACAGGGGTAGATTAAAGAACATAGAAATAAAAATAGAATCCACACACAGAAAAGATGCAATGTTTAGGCAAATTATAGAGGCAGTAAGCATAAAAGAATTACAACCAAAATTAAATAGAAAATATGAGTGGAACAGCAACATCACAACTTACAATTAAGGACAAAATGAAAACACACACACACATAGAACAAACAACCAACCAACAATAAATAAATAAATAAATAAACAAATAGATAAATGAACACAAACACACACAGACACCCGGATGTGGCGCATGCGCAAACTGAGCACACAACACACACACAGAAACAAAATGGCGTAGGATAGAAGAAAGGAAAGGCACAGAAACAAAGAAAGGAGTCCCCAGTCACTGAAGAGGTCACAGAGTGTGTGACGAAAGGACTATGACTATATATAAACAACTATCTAGTTGTGGAACCAACCAACCAACCCGAAATTTATAAGTTTGTAGATTTGTAAATTTATAAATTTATAAATATATAATAAATTGAAGTGAAAGCAACTGGTGCGTGTGTTTCTTATTGGCAACATGACCCTCCCAAAGTATAACAATATATATATATATATATATATATATATATATATATATATATATATATGCATATATGCTAAAGGAACTGAACCTCTACTCCTTGGAGCGAAGACGGGAGAGATACGCAGTGATCTACATGTGGAAAATCCTGGAGGGACTAGCGCCAAACATTGGCATTGGGAGCTGGACCAACCGTCGAACAGGACGTCACTGTGTGGTGCCAAAGGTCCCGTCTTCCACATCTAGAATAAGGAGCGGGTATTGCAATAGCCTGGGATTCAAGGGCCCTCAACTCTTCAACAGGCTGCCGAGGCATCTAAGAGACTTGCATGACGTGGAGCTGGATGTCTTTAAGAAACATCGCGACACCTTGTTATCCAGGATCCCGGATGAGCCCACAGCAAGACACGAGGGAAACCTAAGGGCAGCAGCAACAAACTCCCTCCTGCACCAGTGGCCAACCTATACATGCTGGAGATAAAATGTGTAGCAACAAGGGCGGTGCCCCAGCATGGCCTCAGCTGGATGGCTGAAACAGGTAAAAGAATAAAAGATATATATATATATATATATATATATATATATATATATATATATATATGCATATATATATATATATATATATATGCATATATATATATATATATGCATACATATATATATGCATATATATATATATGCATATATATATATATATATATATATATATATATATATATATATATATATATATATATCTAAGGCGGGTAAAATTCCCGAGATCCATGGACGAGTTCTCTCCAGCGGTCTCTGTCCCTCATTATCGCTGCCATATGCTGCATCTCCAACAGACCAGTGTCTGTCCTTAGGGCATCAACATATGTTAACCTTGGTCTTCCTCTTCTAGTGTGTCCATGTAGGGGCTCCCAATGCATATATAGTAATAATAATAACATTGAAGACTAGAATCCAAAGAGGGCTCGATAAGGAAAATATATATCAAATATCAAATATCAAATAAGAACGTCTCTATGCACCACCTAAGAGAACATTAGTCTACGACCTCTTTTATACCATAAACGTGGTTCTGTCTTTGCGCGTAATTGTTTTTCACCGCTCCTATTAAAGACGTATTATTCGTTTTTTCCCGTTCTTAGCCAGCGAACGTTACCACGAACCAAAGTATCGTCTTCCTGTCTTCCTCCGGTTGCAACGTTTTTTGAAATATCCAGTCCTGCGTTTACAGATTGACTTTGTTAGTTTCAGAAGATCCCGTTAAGGGTGAAAGCAGCGATTCTTTGCTTAAACTTTAATCTGTTATTTTAATAAATATATGCATATATATATATATGCATATATATATATATATATATATATATATATATATATATATATATATATATATATATACATATATATATGTATATGCATATATATATATATATATATATATATATATATATATATATATATATATATATATATATATATATATATATATATATATATATATATATATATATATATATATATATATGCATATATATATATATATATATATGCATATATATATATGCATATATATATATATGCATATATATATATATATATATATGCATATATAAAAATATGTAAGCGGGCCTTAGCAACTCCACTGAAGATGCTCTTCAGAAGCTCCTTGGCTAGCGGTGTACTACCCAGGGAGCTGAAAGAAGGCACAATATGCCCTATCCATAAAGGAGGTAGTAGAGCGGAGGCCAAGAACTATAGGCCAGTCTCCCTGACGTCGCATATCAGTAAGGTCATGGAGCGAGTCGTCAGAAAGAAACTAATCACTTTCCTCGAAGAAAATGACCGCCTGACTAGCACGCAACATGGCTTCCGCCCAGGAAGAAGCTGCCTTACACAGCTGCTACATCACTACGACTGGGTACTGAGACAACTACTAGACAGCTCACATGTAGACGTGATATATCTTGACTTTGCGAAGGCCTTTGACAAGGTTGACCACGGAATGATATGTCACAAACTACACGGACTCGGCATAACTGGAAAAGTAGGTGAGTGGCTGCATGGCTTCCTAAGGGACAGAAGCCAGGCAGTCGCAGCAAATGGGGCCCTCTCGAGGGAAACACCGATGACAAGTGGGGTGCCTCAGGGGACAGTCCTGGGACCACTACTGTTTTTGGTGGCTCTCTCGGACATGCCCTCTGTGGTGCATGCAACAACATCCCTCACTAGCTATGCTGATGACACTAAGGTAGCACAGGCAATCAAAAACCCGGCTGACGCTGCCCTCTTACAGCAGGATCTGGATGCCATATACAGATGGGCGGAAGAAAACAACATGCAGTTTAATGCTGGCAAATTCCAAGCCCTACAATACAAACCTGCAAACACAAACACAAATATAGCGGAACACAGCTACACAGGACCAGGAGGGACCGATATCCCCGTGTCAAAATCGATACGAGACCTGGGCATAGACATGAGCGATGATGCATCTTTTTCTTCACACATCATGAAGGTGGCGACAGCATGTAGACGATTCGCCGGCTGGATCTTGAGGACTTTCCTTACAAGAGATCGAGACACCATGTTGACACTGTGGAGGACTTTTGTCCTAAGCCGCCTGGACTACTGCTCCCAGCTGTGGTCTCCCCATAGTGTCAAACTAACCACAGAGCTTGAGGCAATCCAGCGAAGCTACACCAAGAGGATTGCCAAGATGAGGGAGACAAGCTACTGGGAGAGGCTGAGGGAACTGAACCTCTACTCCTTGGAGCGAAGACGGGAGAGATACGCAGTGATCTACATGTGGAAAATCCTGGAGGGACTAGCACCAAACTTTGGCATTGGGAGCTGGACCAACCGTCGAACAGGACGTCACTGTGTGGTGCCAAAGGTCCCGTCTTCCACATCTAGAATAAGGAGCAGGTATTGCAATAGCCTGGGATTCAAGGGCCCTCAACTCTTCAACAGGCTGCCGAGGCATCTGCGAGACTTGCATGACGTGGAGGTGGATGTCTTTAAGAAACATCTCGACACCTTGTTATCCAGGATCCCGGATGAGCCCACAGCAAGACACGAGGGAAACCTAAGGGCAGCAGCAACAAACTCCCTCGTACACCAGTGGCCAACCTATACAGGCTGGAGATAAAATGTGTAGCAACAAGGGCGGTGCCCCAGCATGGCCTCAGCCGGATGGCTGAAACAGGTAAAAGAGTAAAAGAGTAATATATATATATATATATATATATATATATATATATATATATATATATATATATATATATATATATATATATATATGCATATATATATATATATATATATATATATATATATATATATATATATATATATATATATATATATATATATATATATATATATTTATATGCATATATATATATATATATGAAATATAAGAATCAAAGAACTGTTCAAAACATTATTGTGCTTACAGCTGTTTCCTCCAAACCGAGGTTTGGATTCTTCGGAGCAATTTATTAATGCATGGACAGTTATATGACCTCCTTTTCAGCCGAGAGGTATACCGATACATATTCAAACATTGGTACATATTCAAACATTGTGGGTCAACATTCATTACAGAATTTAGAGTGGCAGTACACAGTTCGAGATTACATTTATATTAAGAGGTACAATCAAAAATCAAAAATACAGGTTAAAATACAACATGAAGATAAGCGGTTATATAGTGGAAATGTTATATGTGTGGCACGCATGTGCGTCTTGTTTATATAGTGTGGCAGAGAGATATGTGTGGTAGAGGCACTTAGGTAGGTAAACAAGAGTGTTAGGTTGGTAGATCTGGTTGCAAATTCTTTATATGATTGATATAGTCTGTGTGTGGAGAAATATTATAAGCATTAAAAATAGTGCAAGCATTAAAAGTGTTAAAAGTATTGGAGATGCACAGCGCAGGGAAGTCAAGTATTTCATGTACTTCGGCATTTTCATGGTCAGGGGAGTGTATTTTTCGATTATATGCCCTTCACATAATCCACGACAATCCAATTAGAGATCGTAGTCTGGTGTTCTTTAGTTCAATACAGGAGGCTGTTACGTTTCGAGAAACGCCATTGAATACCGCCCGGAAGTGTGTGTGTGGCTAAGGGGAGTTAATGCATGCGGGGAGGTAACTCTGGGGTTTCTATACCTAGCTATTAAAATGTATCCCAATATAGACCCTAATTTCTATGGTGATGCGCATCCTCCAAGAGAAATTTTTAAAGCACAAAGTGTATTAACTATAGAGTAGTTTAATTAAGTTATGCTGAAGGTGATCATATTATTATGGTGGATTAACCCATCGTAAGGTGCCACAAATGGAAATTATAGATGATGAGCGAGGATTCTAAATTAATGATCTCTGTGGTCGTAGTCTACTCATAGGACCAGGCGCGGTGATTGCAGGATTGCTTCAGGACCCAATGATCTCTGGTAAGATCTGGGTCATCGCTTGCTACATTGGATGTCGAGAGATAATCATCCCCAGGCCGGCCAGAGGTCAATCCGCAGTCCTCGCGACCCCTCTCTGACCGTCAGATCATCCATATATGTACAACCCGCACGGCTGTTGCAATGCATTCACTCACTGCGCTCAGCAGCCCGGTCCTACTGGTCAACAGCGTTACTAGATTAGAGCATTTTTCATCTGTCTAAGGAAGGTGTTTCCTCTGCACAACACTATCCAGCCGATCAATTCATGCTCAAATTACCCTTAGAGCGGTGTAGTGCCGTTCAAGTGGGTGGATGTTGTCACACCTGACGTAGACGTATAAATGGGTATTCTCCCTGCGAAGGGTTCCAGAGGGATGTCGTTGTTTGTGTTATAATAGATCAGTTAGTGTTGGGTATGTAGTATAAGGTGTGTCTCTGGTGTTTGATGCTAGATGTGGTGTTAGGTTCCAGTCCGACATTACTATATATTGGGCTTAAAGTTTTGGAAGGAATGTCTGAAGCGGTGCTGGCAAGTTGCAAACACCAGATTTTTTGTTAAGTAGGTTACGGTTGGAGAAGATAATATTGTGTGTCTCTAGTATATAGAGGTTACAAAATTTATTAGGTGGTTTGTACGAGGTCGCGCTGCCTATCACTTCCCATTTGAGTGTGTATGGTTTATTTTTAGATTTTAGACAGTGTATGTAGCTAGAAAGTGAGGTGGAGTTTGCTAGGCTGTGCTTTTTGAACGAGTGGATGTGCGAATTATATCTGATTTTGAAGCAGTTAGAAGTGGAGCCTACATAGGTTTCTGAAGAGTTGTTAGTCGTGACGGTGCATGAGTATATGATATCCTTGGTTAGGCATTTTTTATCTAAAGGGCAGGTTCTATTAGCTCTACAGTTACAATTATCCTGTGCGTTAGTCCGCTGGTTATAATGCAGTGCGGAAGTCTGTGTGGTAGCTATAGGATTTTGGGCGTTCGGGTTGACAACCCTGGTGTTATTACTTATACTAGTGTTATTTCTATTGTTACTGCCGTTGCTATGGTTGCTTGCTACAGTGGTATTTAGAGGGTTTGCATCCCGTTGTGATTTTGTTTGTTGGAAGTAAGAACTAATTTTACTATTATTGCTGCTAGCTATGTGGTATGCTAAGTTAGGTGTCGTAGAGTATGAGATTTTAATGGTGTTTTTGTTTAAGAGGTTGTGGTACTTGTGTCCTAGAGGGAAGTTTTTATCTAGTAGTGAGAAGAAAGCCTTAGGTATGTTGGTGGAGACATTTAGGTTGAAAGGAGGGTTGAAAAATGTATTATTTCTTCTTCTATTTTTGCTTTTAGTGTTTGGTGTGTTGCTTCCTCCTAAGGGCCCACAGTAGTTTCCATGGTAATGGTTACTTCCGGTGGCACCCTCCGCTTTGGTGCACTTGTGGTTGCTATTCCTATTATTAGGTTTCCCCATGGACATGTTGTGCGAGATGATGTTGTAGCTATGTGTTTTCTTAGGTAGGAACTCAATTTCTATATTATGGCCGGAGCTAGCTAATGCTTGATTGTAATATTGTGAATTTTTGCTAAATATCTTTGCGTCATAGGACAGACTAGAGATTCTATTGGACACCCCCTTAGAGATAGAGTTTAATATTGATCTAGGGTGATTAGACTTGGTATCTACGTAAATAAGTTTCTCGTTAGGCTTATGGAAAGGTGTATATATTTTTGAGTC
>OZ024744.1:7611803-7636803 GCA_964016885.1 Eledone cirrhosa | reverse complement strand
GAGGTAACTGTGGGGTTTCTATATCTAGCCATTAAAATGTGTCCCAATATAGACCCTAAATTCTATGGTGAGGTGCACCTTCCAAGAGAGACTTTTAAAGCATAAAGTGTACTAACTATAGAGTAGTTTAACTAAATTATGCTGAAGGTGATCATATTATTATTAAGGTGGATTAACCCATCTTAAGGTGCTACAAATGGAAATTATAGATGATGAGCGAGGATTCTAAATTAATGATCTCTGTGTTTGTAGTCTGCTCATATGACCAGGCGCGGTGATTGCAGGATTGCTTCAGGACCCAATGATCTCTGGTAAGATCTGGGTCATCGCTTGCTACATAGGATGTCGAAAGATAATCGTCCCCAGGCAGGCCAAAGGTCAATCCGCAGTCCTCGCGACCTCTCTCTGACCGTCAGATCATCCATATACGTACAACCCGCACGGCAGTTGCATTGCATTCACTCACTGCGCTCAGCAGCCCGGTCCTACTGGTCAACAGCGCTACTCGATTAAATCATTATACATCTGTCTAAGGAAGGTGTTTCCTCTGCCCAACACCATCCAACCGATCAATTCATGCTCAAATTACCCTTAGAGCGGTGTAGTGCCGTCCAAGTGGGTGGATGTTGTCACACCTGCCGTAGAGGTATAAATGGGTATTTTCCCTGCGAAGGGTTCCAGAGGGATGTCGTTGTTTGTGTTATAATGGATCAGCTAGTGTTGGGTATGTAGTATAGGGTGTGTCTCTGGTGTTTGATGCTAGATGTGGTGTTAGGTTCCAGTCCGACATTGCTATATATAGGGCTTAAAGTTTTGGAAGGAATGTCTGAGGCGGTGCTGGCAAGTTGCAAACACCTCAGATTTTTTGTTAAGTAGGTTACGGTTGGAGAAGATAATATTGTGTGTCTCTAGTATACAGAGGTTACAGAATTTATTAGGGGGTTTGTACGAGGTTGCGCTGCCTATCACTTCCCATTTGAGTGTGTATGGTTTATTTTTAGATTTTAGATAGTGTATGTAGCTAGAAAGTGAGGTGGAGTTGGCTAGGCTGTGCTTTTTGAACGAGTGGATGTGCGAGTTATATCTGATTTTGAAGCAGTTAGAAGTGGAGCCTACATAGGTTTCTGAAGAGTTGTTAGTCGTGACGGTGCATGAGTATATGATATCCTTGGTTAGGCATTTTTTATCTAAAGGGCAGGTTCTATTAGCTCTACAGTTACAATTATCCTGTGCGTTAGTCCGCTGGTTATAATGCAGTGCGGAAGTCTGTGTGGTAGCTATAGGATTTTGGGCGTTCGGGTTGACAACCCTGGTGTTATTACTTATACTAGTGTTATTTCTATTGTTACTGCCGTTGCTATGGTTGCTTGCTACAGTGGTATTTAGAGGGTTTGCATCCCGTTGTGATTTTGTTTGTTGGAAGTAAGAACTAATTTTACTATTATTGCTGCTAGCTATGTGGTATGCTAAGTTAGGTGTCGTAGAGTATGAGATTTTAATGGTGTTTTTGTTTAAGAGGTTGTAGTACTTGTGTCCTAGAGGGAAGTTTTTATCTAGTAGTGAGAAGAAAGCCCTAGGTATGTTGGTGGAGACATTTAGGTTGAAAGGAGGGTTGAAAAATGTATTATTTCTTCTTCTATTTTTGCTTTTAGTGTTTGGTGTGTTGCTTCCTCCTAAGGCCTCACAGTAGTTTCCATGGTAATGGTTACTTCCGGTGGCACCCTCCGCTTTGGTGTACTTGTGGTTGCTATTCCTATTATTAGATTTCCTCATGGACATGTTGTGCGAGATGATGTTGTAGCTATGTGTTTTCTTAGGTAGGAACTCAATTTCTATATTATGGCCGGAGCTAGCTAATGCTTGATTGTAATATTGTGAGTTTTTGCTAAATATGTTTGCGTCATAGGACAGACTAGAGATTCTATTGGACACCCCCTTAGAGATAGAGTTTAATATTGATCTAGGGTGATTAGACTTGGTATCTACGTAAATAAGTTTCTCATTAGGCTTATGGAAAGGTGTATATATTTTTGAGTCTAGGTATAGTGTGGCGTCTAGGAAGTTAACATTTTTAGTGTTTTTGTCCATGGTGATACTAAGGTTAAAGTTTTTGAATGTCTTATGCAGTTGTTTTCTAGTTCTTTCTATATTAAATTTTTTATATTCTATGAGTAGAAGTGCATCATCGCGGTACAAACCACCGTTGAGGTAAGGGAGGTCTTTATGGATTTCATTGAGGAGGTATAGGCCGACCAAATCAGTGACCTGCGCCGAGTCACTAGATCCCATGGTTATGTCGAAGTTGTTGTGCGTATCCTTGCGTGTCCATAGTTGGTCCTCGAAGGTGATTATGGTTTTACGGGCCGCAAGGATGACATCAACCTGGGCTCTAGTCAGGTCGCTATTGGTCATGGCCATGATAAGTGCCTTATTTAATAGGATAGGGGAAATAGAGGTGTAGTATGAATTGATATCAAATTGAATAAATTTTTTGTTCTTATTATTCTTGATATCCTTAAACCATTCAATTACTTCACCCGTATTTCCCCATTGTTTAAGGTGTATCTTGTGTTTAATTTGTGGGATGATTTTATCCAAAATCTTCTTGCTGATAATACCAATGTCGGACTTGGAAGGGCAGATAAGTCTTATCGTGGGGTTGCTGATGAAGTTCTCCTTATGGTCCTTCAGAGAGAATCTAGGGGGGTTCGGAGTGAAAGGTTGTGTATGCCTCTGTAGTCCTAGTTTAGACACTATATTATAACCCTCTACATTAATATCTTCTAAGTTTTTCAAGGTGGTTTTTTTGTAGCTTTTATGTAGTTCATTATATATAAACTTTCTATAAGTAATATAATCTAGGCTGTATATGTTATTAGTTTTATCTGCGTGTACAATAATTTTATTACTAGTTTTGAATCCACTAATAGAAGTGTTAAGTTTGTTTAAGAAGGTGTTGCTTCTAATATGGTGCTTATTGTATTTAATGTTCTTAACTAGTTTAACTAGGTCATTTTCAAAGGAGTTAAGTAGAGGGGGGCTTTTAAAGGTTTTAAAGCCGAAGGAGTCAAAATTGTTAGTATTATTCAAGTTGTTAGATTTGTTTCTATCATAATGGAATGTCCTCCATCTCACTCTATTGATAAATGAATTTACACTGTTGATCAGCAATTTCTCATATGTATTCCTGGATGGTATTGGTATGTTCTTGGTTGACATGGGGAGTTGGTCTTTGATTAGCATATTGGCAATATTATATGTCAGCTCAACGATATGGAGCAGTTAATAGTATTAGTTATACTATTTATGGTTATGTAAACACAAAATCTTAAGCAGTTGTAAGTATTTTACACACACCCTAAATAGTGGTAGGCAGTAATGTATTACTACCTTATTACCAGTAAGTTAAGTAGCTCAATGTAAAAACATCAGATGATTTACAGAGCAGTTATATGAAATATAAGAATCACAGAACTGTTCAAAACATTATTGTGCTTACAGCTGTTTCCTCCAAACCGAGGTTTGGATTCTTCGGAGCAATTTATTCAGAAACGAAATATATATATATATATATATATATATATGCATATATATATATATATATATATATATATATATATATATATATATATATATATATATATATATATATATATATATATATATATATATATATATATATATATATATATATATATGCATATATATATATATATATATATATATATATATATATATATATATATATGCATATATATATATATATATATATATATATATATATATTTCGTTTCTGAATTTGTTTAGCAAGATTCTTTATCTGAAATCGTGTGTTGAAACCGATATTGTTATACCAACCAACCAGAAATTTATAAGTTTGTAGATTTGGAAATTTATAAATTTATAAATATATAATAAATTGAAGTGAAATCAACTGGTGCGTGTGTTTCTTATTGGCAACATGACCCTCCCAAAGTATAACAATATATATATATATATATATATATATATATATATATATATATATATATATATATATATATATATATATATATGCATATATATATATATATATATATATATATATATTAATTAAAATAACAGATTAAAGTTTAAGCAAAGAATCGCTGCTCTCACCCTTAACGGGATCTTCTGAATACACACACACACATTTATATGTGCGTGGTTTTGTATACCTATGGTAAGGTTTTGCGTATGCTTGTGTATGTACGTATCTGTTTGCGTGTATGTATTTATTTGTTTCTATTACTTCTGTATTGTATTTATTTACGTTGTTATTAACTCTGTAGCGGAGATTCATTTGGTCTCCTAGTTAGAATTTTAGTCTACGACTTCTGCTATACCATATACGTGGTTTTGTCTTTGCGTGCTATTGTTCTCCACGCTCCACTATGACTTATTATCTTCGTTTTTTCGTTCATTGCCAGAGAACGTCTCTATGCCCCACCTAAGAGAACATTAGTCTACGACCTCTTTTATACCATAAACGTGGTTCTGTCTTTGCGCGTAATTGTTTTTCACCGCTCCTATTAATGACGTATTATTCGTTTTTTCCCGTTCTTTGCCAGCGAACGTTTCCACGAACCAAAGTATCGTCTTCCTGTCTTCCTCCGGTTGCAACCTTTTTTGACATATCCAGTTCTGCGTTTACAGATTGACTTTGTTAGTTTCAGAAGATCCCGTTAAGGGTGAAAGCAGCGATTCTTTGCTTAAACTTTAATCTGTTATTTTAATAAATATTTGCTCTACGGTTCTTATATATTTGATATATATTTTCCTTATCGAGCCCTCTTTGGATTTTAGTCTTCAATTTTATTATTATTACTATATATATATATATATATATATGTAGGAGGTGAGTTTTATTGTAGTACAATAAAGCAATGCAGATATCGGATAAGAAGCACTCTACAGTTTGTGGGACTGGAGTATGCATAATATAAGACTTAAAAGAACAAACACTGCTCTCTCAGAAACTTAGAAGAACTAACTTTAACACTGCTCTCTCAGAACTCATATGGTCCTTAAAAGACAAAAACATTAAATATAACATCTTTTGGAAAAAGATTTCTTCTGCATCCTCATACTTGAACAGCTCTCTATCTAAAATCTGTAATCTCTGCCTAAATGAAAAATTTACCATTATCTCTAACCTAGATTCTATAATATATAGACGCTCAGATTTGTTTTCTATCTGCCTGCATAAATTCCATAGAACTTTTCACAAAGTATACAGTTAATATTCAATTCTTTATCAATTTAGAATCTTTTCTCAAAGGCACATATACATACACCTCTTTAAAATATATCCATCTACCTTACTTTAAAGGGCATTATACACTCTATAATACTCGTTTACTCATTACCCTCATTCTATCTTCTCGTAAAATAATAACATTTGTTTTTGACATTTTGAATATTCATCCGCAATCATTATTATTTTTTCTCTCTATCATAAATCTTTTTAATCTCAATTTCATCCTTAATTTATTATTATTTTTTTCTCCCCATCAACGAACTCATTATTAATACATATCAATTCAATATACAAACTTTAACTTCACATTATTTTTCTCAAATCCTTCTACACACAAACCTTAACAATTTTTCTCTTCGCTAATTTTGAAATTGCCACAATACATACATTTCTTCTTTTGACGTTAGAATATTCACCCACAATTATTATTTTTTTCTCTCTATCTTCATACATAATTTCCCTTCGTTAATTTTCAAATTCCTTTAATTTATACATTATCTTCCAACGGTTCCCAACCTCTCTATATTAAAACAATATATCTTTTTCTCAGTTATAAAAACTATCTCTTTCTCTCTATCACCCATCTCTCCCTCTCCACCTTCACTCTCATCTCCTCCCCCCTTTTTTTCATCCTTTCCACCCCCCTCCCTAAATAAAATATTTTTTCCTCGCACATATCCTCCCTTCGTTAATTTTCAAAATTTTTAATTTATACAGTATCTTCCAACGGTTTTCAACCCCTCTATGTAAAAAATATATCTCCTCTCAGTTATAAAAACTATCTCTTTCTCTCTATCACCCATCTCTCCCTCTCATCTCCTTCCCTTTTCATCCTTCCCCCCCCCCTCTCTAAATAAAATATTTTTCCTAATATCACACATCAATCTAAAACCACTTTTCATATGTTGATTTAAAACTGCACTATCAACAAGTGTTTTTTAGCCTTCATATCATGTTCTCCTGTTTTATCTGATGAAAACACAAATATTATTGCTTGATGATGTTTGTTTTTGAAATGCGCATAATAAAATATATGGAACTCCTTTAACCATCTTTTGATCTTATATTATATATATATATATATATGCATATGTATATATTTATATATATATATGCATATATATATATATATATATATATATATATATATATATATATATATATATATATATATATATATATATATATATGCATATATATATATATATATATATATATATATATATATATATATATATATATATATATATATATATATATATATATATATATATATATATATGCATATATATATATATATATATATATATATATATATATATATATATATATATGCATATATAAATACCTCTCGATTATTCTATTATATTTAGCTCTAGACATAGCTATTGACCAGTTAATTTTATTGTTCATTTTTTGTCGATTCTATTGAATGATGAATAGCTCCTGTTTATTTTAACATGTCTATCGAGCATTCTTATTCGATATGTGTATTCCACATTACCGATTATATTCGCGAATATAGAGGTTATCTCCCTTGCTGGACTCCATGTGCGTCTAGCTATAGTTAACTTCTTCATTCGTCGGACATGACCCGTTGATAAAGTTGTTCCGGTCCCTCCTCTCCCTAGAAGTCTTATATATTTTTATGTGGGCTGATAGGGGGCGGATTAAGGAATAGCAGAAACCCAAGAAGCTAGATTTACCACCTTTCTAGTGGGTCCGGGTAAGTTTTTACATTCATATAAATTATTGATTTATTGATATTTTATCTGAGTGACCCGAATCTTCCTGGTCGTTATTTTTCGGCTGCACGGGTGATTTTAGGCATAATCTTTGTGTGTTGGTATCTTAACGATAGTTATAGCTCTGATTTATCTGAATTATTGAGCCCATTTGCTGCCACTCATGTCGGATTTGTTTATCGTAAATTCGTGAGCTGATTTTCCGATACTCGATTATTCTATTATATATATATATATGCATATATATATATATATATATATATATATATATATATATATATATATATATATATATATATATATATATATATATATATATATATATATATATATATATATATACATGCATATATATATACATATATATATATATATATATATATATATATATATATATATATATATATATACATGCATATATATATATATATATATATATATATATATATATATATATATATATATATATATATATATATATATATGCATATATATATATATATATATATATATATATATATATATATATATATATATATATATTGGTAAACGGAATAGAAAATGCTGACAAATTGTTCACAGTTGAAAAATGGTTTAATTAGGAATAAAAGAGTATTAGTAATTGTATGGGTTAGTATTCAGTTGTGGTTTTAAGTTTTTAAGTTTTTACCGGTTGCGCATTTCTAAATGCTTTTCAAAAATAACTTTGAGATAGAGTGTCCGTGTTGTTTGCTCTGATCTGATTAGTTTTGGGAATTCTACCTCTTTTCATGTTAAAAAAGTGGTTCCAGCGCTACTTTGGTGTTGCAAAAATTCTTGTGGTCAAAACAATTTTGATTGGTTGGTAGAGGTCATGTGAATGTAAAAAATTGATTTTGCGACAAGACTGATTTTATGTTAAAAAAGTGGCTCCAGCGCTACTTGGTGTTTGCAAAAATTCTTGTGTTCAAAACAATTTTGATTGGTCGGTAGAGGTCATGTGAATAAAAAATTGATTTTGCGCCAAGACTGAGAAATGACTCTTTCACAACAAATATGTGTTTGTGTGTGTGTGTGTGTAGTAGTATTAAGGTGTTCGATGTTGTGATAATGGTTAGCAGGGATGTGTGTCAAATGGCTATTAAGATAAGTGTGTGTGTGTGTGTGTGTGTGTGTGTGTGTGTGTGTGTGTGTGTGTGTGTGTGTGTGTATGTGTGTGTGTGTCTCTGTGTGTGTGTGTGTGTGTGTGTATTTAGCAGAGTAATTCGTGGTAGCAGGGATGGTCAGTACGAATGTGTCTGTAAGCAGTGGGGGGTATTTTAGCAGTGGGGGGTATTTATGTTACATCTATCATGGTGGTGGTATCTTTTCCCTATGTTTGACGATGAGGCATCCGCGTAGTAGTTGAGTGCTTTGGTATGGTGTCTCCTTGAAGGGGGAAAGTTGTAAATGTCATTCTGGGGGAGATGATTTCTAGAGTTTTGTTCCTTCTTATGGTAGCGAGGTTGGAAAGTTCATCTTCGGTGTGGTGCTTACTTCTTCGTTTGTTAGTGGCTTGGGGGTTTGCGAAATTGTTGTGCGGTTCAGTTATGGATTTTCCTATTTTTATGAACGGGTTATTGGAGGTGTAATACGTTTGAAAAGTCGATTCATAGTGTAGGAACCAAGCGGCACTTTTTTCCCAGCGTTGAAGGGATTTCAGTTCTTCTCTGTTGCAGTCCCCTTTCCATAATTTGGAGATCTTCCCTACCTTAGGGCCTTCAGTTTTGTTGTTGATTTCCAGGAGGATCTCTTCATCGATGGTTTTGATTTTTTCCTCATTTGTCTGGGCCCTCAGTTTAAGAAGTTCAATTTCTGTCTTCATTTTTCCAATGCCATTCTTTCCCTAAGGTGTCCTTGAGGTTCGGGTTCATTTGGAATGGACTTTATTTGTAGTTTACGTGGGAGAGTTAGAGGGGTTGAGTTAAGCCATTTTTCATATATCTCTGCTTTGTTGTGATTTTGTATCATCTTCCAGAATGAGAACTTTCTGTCTCTGAGGGATTTGTTCCATTTTGGAATTGTTCGAATTCTCATTTTGTATGAATCAATCTCACATGGTTCTTCGTTGGTTTTTCCTGGGTTGGTAGTAGAGAACATAGTTTGGATAGTATCGCAAAGGTTTTGGAGTTTGTCAGCGCATCAGCAAGGAATCTTACTTCATTAACAAATACGGACCCCGTCTAAACACTTCTCCCTAAGACGAACCCACAACATACACACGTCAACATACATACCTACATCAGCACACATCTCTACCCACACATAAACACAATGACATACGTAAACACACATGCTCTATGGTGCAACACAACAAAATATATGTGTATATATATATATATATATATATATATATAATGAATATGTGTGTGTATATATATATATATATAGTGAATATCATTTCACACCTTTTATTGTTAAGATTTTTGATGTTCTATTAAGAGAACCGATTTTACTGAAAAAATCGAATAATGTACACCATTTTACCAGGGGGAAAAAATACTGGTCCACACACACACATATACATATATACACACACACACACACACACACACACACACACACACACACACACACACACACACACACACACACACACACACACACACACACACACACACACACACACATACACACGCGTACATTAACAAACAAAGAGACTTATACACACACACTTCTCCGTATAAGACAAAAGCTGAAAAATATCTTTTGACCTGCTAAAATACCCCCCACTGCTTACAGACACATTCTTACTGACCATCCCTGCTACCACGAATTACTCTGCTACACACACACACACACACACACACACACACACACACACACACACACACACACACACACACACACACACACACACACACACACATTTATCTTAATAGCCATTTGACACACATCCCTGCTAACCATTATCACAACATCGAACACCTTACTACTACTACACACACACACACACATATTTGTTGTGAAAGAGTCATTTCTCAGTCTTGGCGCACCACGAATTACTCTGCTATATACACACACACGCACACACACACACACACACACACACACACACACACACACACACACACACACACACACACACACACACACACACACTTATCTTAATAGCCATTTGACACACATCCCTGCTAACCATTATCACAACATCGAACACCTTACTACTACTACTACTACACACACACACACACACATATTTATTGTGAAAGAGTCATTTCTCAATCTTGACGCAAAATCAATTTTTTATTCACATGACCTCTACCGACCAATCAAAATTGTTTTGACCACAAGAATTTTTGCAAACACCAAGAAGGGATGGAGCCACTTCTTTAACATAAAAACAGTCTTGTCGCAAAATCAATTTCTTACATTCACATGACCTCTACCGACCAATCAAAATTGTTTTGACCACAAGCATTTTTGCAACACAAAAATAACGCTGGAGCCACTTTTTTAACATAAAAACAGGTAGAATTCCCAAAACTAATCAGATCAGAGCAATCAGCACGGACACTCTATCTCAAAATTATTTTTGAAAAGCATTTAGAAATGCGCAACCGGTAAAAACTTAAAAACTTAAAACCACAACTGAATACTAACCCATACAATTACTAATACTCTATTATTCCTAATTAAACCATTTTTCAACTGTCAACAATTTGTCAGCATTTTCTATTCCGTTTACCTATATATATATATATATATATGCATATATATATATATATATATATATATATATATATATATATATATATATATATATATATATATATATATATATATATGTATATATATATATGCATGTATATATATATATATATACACACACATATATATGTATATAATACAAACAACACACATTTAAACCATATAATGCAACAATGGTTTCTAATTTAAAAACGTCAGCAATTATTTTGGCTGGGGGTGGGAATCAATCGATTAAATCCAAGCCAGAAAGTGACAGGTACTTTATTCTATGGAACCAATAAGTATAATATGCAAAGTTGACCTCACGTAAATAACCGTGGCTAAAAGTCCTTGTCCTTTCCCTCCTTTTCCTCTCATTCATGGCATTTATAGTCCTTTCCTTTATTTTCCTATACAGCCAGATTTGCCCTTCTTCATTCCTTCCTCCCTTTTTTTCATTAGTTTTTTTAAATCTATTTTTTAAATATTTTCCATCATTTTATAACTTTTGATTGTAAAATATAGTTGACATAAAAATTTAAAAATTGCTACAATATATGCGTTCGATTCTCTGATGAGTTTACCAATATTCCATCCTATATCATCTAAAAATATTATCATCACAGTAGTGGCGAGGTCGGTGGTTGGTAGTATCGGTAGAGCGTCGGACAACATACTTTGCGGCATATAGCTACGACCCTTTACGTTCTGAGTTCAAATCCCAACCCCGCCCTGATTAGCTGCTTTTCATGGTGGATAAAATAAAGAGCCATTAACGCACTGGGGTCTATTTAATCGATTTTCCCTACCTCCCAAAAGTAGTACTATATCAGAAAACATTATTATAGTGGTTGATTGGCAGTATCGGTAGAGGGTCGGGTGCCATGCTTTGACACATTGAGTTACAGCCCATGCCATTCTGAGTTCAAATCCCGCCGAGGTTAACTTTGCCTTTCATCCTTACGGGGTCGATAAAATAAAGTACCAGTAATACACTGTTAATTGCTGGCCTTGTGGCAAAAGTAGATACAATTATTATAGTGGTTGTGGTGAATTGGCAGAATCGTGGGAGCGACGGACAATGTTTTGTGATATTTTACGTTCTGTGGTCAAATTCCGTTGCTGTTCACATCTTTCAATATCAATAAAATAAATACCAGTCATGTACTGGCGTCGATTCTATCGGACTCACCTCCACAACAGAGACTTGATCAACAATACTTTAGACCTCATTCCGTTACCGACTGGAATGGCACTCATCAAATCGGACCAAGGAAACAATGTCTTTCCATTGCTAATACTATCTACCAGTCACAACTGCTGGCAGAAGAAGCAACGTGAAATAAAGTGTCTTGCTCAAGGATATAATGCATCACCCGGTCCGAGAATCGATCTCGCAATCTCACGATTGTGAATACAATTCTCTAACCACTAAATCAAACGCTTTCACTTCAAATAAAATCTCTCCCCACAAATAAAATCAAGATTACTGGCCCTATTCTTAAATGAGAAACCATCATTATTATTATTGGTAGAATCCTTAGAGCATCGAACAAATGCTTTGTGGTATTTCTGAGTTCAATTCCCATTGAAGTTACCTTTATTTTTCATCTCATCCTAAAATACTAGTCTCATCCTAAAATAAAGTACTAGTCATGTACTAAGGCCAATTTAATTGACTTTCCCATTCCGCCCAAATTGCTGACATTGTGCATAATTCAGACGCCATTGTTATTATTATTGACACGTGACCGAGAGAAATAGGTCAAGCAAAGTTCGATGAATTTTGGAAAATAAGTTAAAAACATATTTGCATATAAATATGTTTACTGTTCTGTTACATGTGTGAGAGTTTCGTAACCTTAGTCGATTCGGCCGCAAACCCTGCTGCTATGACCCGCCACGCAGAGTAAAGGAAGATAAACAAATACCGGTGATTGTCCGGTCATTTCCTCTTCACACCGGTCTCCGTCGAGACTTCAGGCGTTCTTGGACTGTCGAGCTCCTCTGCAAGATCAGAACGTCAGCGGCCCGAGGTGGGGTGGCTGTTGCCGTATATGTCGCTGGCCATTGTCCGCGAGAATGCTTTTGTGGTCTTGCCCGCGGGACGCAGCCCTTCTTCCCCTATACCTTAGGCCCAAAGCCCAATCACACTCACCCTCTCCATTCGCCTATGACACTCCCTTACTTTTCTTATTTTAAATTCCATTCTTCTCAATCTAAATTTTCTTTTTTTTCCTTACTGTAAAATTGTTTTTTCTACTTTAGGCACAAGGCCAGCAAATTACCCAGTGCATTACTGGTACTTCATTTTATCGACCCCGTAAGGATGAAAGGCAAAGTCAACCTTGGCGGGATTTGAACTCAGACCGTAAAGGGATGTAACTATGCTGGAAAGTATGGCGTCCGACTCTCTACCGATACTGCCAAAAATTGTATTTACATGATACAGTTTTACATAGAATGAAAATTACTTTTAGAGGAATATCATGTTTGTAGGAAGTTAGTTGACATTCAATCGTTGCTCGCGAACACGTCAAATTATGAAGCTTTAGCAAAGTAGTAATAGCAACAGTAGTAGCAACAACAGTAGTAGTAGTAGTAGTAGTAGTAGTAGTAGTAGTAGTAGTAGTGGTGGAAGTAGTAGTGGTGGTAGTAGTGGTGGTGGTAGTAGTGGTGGTGGTGATGGTGGTGGTAGTGGTGGTGGTGATGGTGGTAGTAGTAGTAGTAGTGGTGGTGGTGGTGGTGGTGGTGGTGGTAGTAGTGATGGTGGTAGTAGTGGTGGTGCTGATGGAGGTGGTGGTGATGGTGGTGGTGGTGGTGGTAGTGGTGGTGGTAGTAGTAGCAGCATCAGTAGTAGTAGTAGTAGTATTAGTGGTGGTGGTGGTGGTGGTAGTAGTAGTAGTGGTGGTGGTGGTGGTGGTAGTAGTAGCAGCAGCTACAGCAGCATCAGTAGTAGTAGCAGTAGCAGCAGTATCAGCAGTAGTAGTAGCAGAAGCAGCAGCAGTAGCAGCAGTAAATGATGGTGGGTAGTCAAGGTTTTATCTAATATATAATCACAATTACAAGCAACTTGTGATAAACAGCAGCAAACAGACAAAACACGCAATTTAACTTCACCAATAAATAAACAGCATAAACAAAAAAATAAAATAAACAAAAGTAACAAGTAATTACAAGATTAGATTTACGTGATCATTCCTCTTGCTAGAAATAGCAGTTTAATCTCAATGTTACGCCCCCCCCCCTCCTCTCCCCCAGCCGATTGTCTTTAAAAGATGAAGGACATTTTGAACAATGTAATCTTTTAATATTTAATGTTGGCACCTTACTTGATATGTCGAAAACTTGAAATGGAAATCATTTACAGAAATAGCAGCCGAACGCCTCTCAAAACATACCCCACTGTCTTAAAACATGGAGGACGTTTTGAACAAGGTAATCCTTTAATATTTAATATTAGCGCCGTCCCTAAGACGTCTGAAACTTTAAAGTGTTAATCCAGTACAGAAATTACAGGTCACATTTTCGATGGTTAATTTATGCGGTAAATTGTATTTTCATGTCTTCGGTTTGTAGAAAACCAAAGGGATATCTCGTTTTTTCTCTTCCATTTTCCTTCCCATCCATCATCTTCATCCTCTCACACATCATCCACCACACGTTTACTCTCCTCATGTGCCTCCATGTCACGCCTCTCTTCCTCCTCCTCATAAGCATCTCTTCATACTCCCCCCCCCCTCTACATTCTCGCTATCCAGAATTACTTCCTAAACTGGTTGCAACATTATATATTCAATCTTGTCTCTCGATGATTAACACAATATAAAACAATTCCAAATACCTGCTACGATACTTTCAACAACCACTTCATATTATAAGCTCTTTATCCTACTGTAAAATATGTGTAGATATTCAAAACGGTCAAATCTGAACCGGGTGCTACTAAAAGATAAATGAAATGAAAAGCTCACACCTATTCCCGTTTTATGACATTGTAACTCATTGATGGTTTTAACTATCACTTAAAACTTTCATGACTGCATTTCCAATGAATTACAATGTTTCGATTAATTAATGAAGAATTTTGAGAGATTTAATAAAATTATTAATTATTTCATTACTAAGATAGTAACTTAATGTTATTTTCTTATATAAAATTGTATTGGGAGATTTTAATTTGGAATTGGAAACCTTTAAAATGGTTGACTTTATTCTATAGAAACAGAGCTGGTTGTGGCCGGTTTGGTAACAAAACGGTTAATGACAAGGTCCTCTGTCCTAACAACAAAATTAGCGTGAAATGAGGCGTATTATTCAAGAATACAAAGTAATGCCCGGTGTATGAATAGAACCCAAGATTTCACGTGCCAACAACACAGCTTGGCATCTTCTCGAGATGATGTTTCTTGGCAAACAAACACTCAGTACCAAAGTCTGCGCATGACATTATGAAAGTGAATAATAATAATAATACTAACTGCAACAATATAAATCTAAATGCCGAGTTAACAGTAAAAGCTGAATACTTCACAGGGTGTTAAAGTGTTGGAGCCATATATTTTATTGTTTTAATATTTAATTTGGGTTTTGCTTAAGCTTTAGTATTTGTTCCGGATCACTGTGCCCAGTGTTCGAATCTCGCCGACGACAACTTCACAGTTCATCATTTTTCGGCTTCGAGAAAAAAAAATCAGGTGAGGCTGTTGCAGAATTATTAAAAGTTTATACCAGTATGTTTTGATACATCTATTCGGAGTCTCTGTATTCTGAGTCCAAATACCGCCTTGTTTTGCCTGGAGTTGCGACTGGCAGAGTGGATCAGATCGAAATATTAAGAGGTGGTTGATTAGAAAAAAACAATCTATGACGAAGTCACCTACGTCATGATTTCGACAAGTTTCGTCGCGGTTTCGTCAAATCTTCACCTTTATTCGAGAAAAACGAAACATATTGTCCATTGCTTTAGTCTTTATTGTGTTGTATCAGATGAAAGAATGGTATTTAACTAATGTATTGGTACGCGATGGGGCCCACCCACAGCCCCGGCGGACAGAATGGAGAAGGCGTTTCCCCGGAGGACGGCAAGGGAGACACGCTGGAAAAGCCACTCCAACTCGCGGGGCTCACACCTGCGGCTGGCCAGCTCAGCGCCTATGGTGGTGAGTAAGGAGGTTATCCTGGGGCCGAGGACACCAGAAGTCTCCACTGCCAGGGGAACGACCGCAAACCTGTCGGAGAGCGACCTGTATTTGAGGAGTTTGGCCCCCTCAGCCCGACGTGCAGCAGAACCTGGGTCAGTCGCAGACTGCACCAGGTTGCGGCTGCAGAAAGTGCCGGTGCAAGTAGCATCCCAGACGAGAGGTTTGCTACCGCGGAACGGGAAGATGGTCATGCCATCTGGCCTTTTGCTGTCCCCTCGATCCAGCCCCACAGGCTCGAGCTGGGAAGGGAAGCCTGCAGCGTCCAAGCCATGCTTAATGACCTCGTTGAGGGCAGTATGGCGTGGAATGCGGCAGGCACTGTGGCGACAGGAAAGTGGGAGGAGGCCGAAAGAGTCCACGGTGGAACCGCAGCGACATTGGTGTGGCTGGCAGATCCGGAGGCCGAGCCTCAGGGAAACGTCGATTCGCAGGCTATGGTTGTCTAGCTGAATGCCAGTGGAGAAGGAGGGCAGAGCATGGAGCCAGGCAACACTGTGGGGTTTTATGATGTAGTAAATGTAGTTTTTGCTCAGCTATCTTATTCCTATAATCTCAGCAGGTAGAGACAGACCTGCCACAGACACGGACCATTTCTCCCGGCATAACAAGATCCCAGTCCGCTTGCTGAGCGAGGTGTAACTCAACATATGGTTTTTCCAACTGTTGACACAATCTATATATATATATATGTGTGTGTGTGTGTGTGTGTGTGTGTGTGTGTGTGTGTGAGAGAGAGAGAGAGAGAGAGAGAGAGAGAGAGAGAGAGAGAGAGAGAGAGAGAGAGAGAGAGAGAGAGAGAGTCCCGGGTTCAATCGAGGCTAGCCACAGTCAGGTACTCAATACATTAGTAGAGTGGATACAACATATTTTATTACAGAAATGGGTTCTACACAACTAGAACTGATGATTTCCAGCGAATGAAACAGTTCTAGTCCTGTAGAAGCAATTTCTATTTCTATAATAAATATTAAATGTTGTTATATATATGGAAGATAATAACAGCAAATAGAAAGACCAGTGGAAATAGTCTTCCCTAGGTCCCAACTGAAGACTCCCAGTTCACTCGGTAAGCGAATGAGGTCAGGGAACTTGTCGATGGTTTAATATATATATATTTGTATATATATATATGTTCCCTGACCTCATTCGCTTACCGAGTGAACTGGGAGTCTTCAGTTGGGACCTAGGGAAGACTATTTCCACTGGTCTTTCTATTTGTTGTTACTATCTTCCAGTTGCAAGCCCACTACTAAATCATATTTAAAAGTAGAAATATAGTTTCAACTCCAACAGTGACCATTAATTTACAGTTTGCCTTCTTCTGAGACTTTCCAACCGAGTCATTGTAAAAGAAAATCTCTTTTTTCTCTTATTTACTATTTTTTCTTATGTTTCCTATTCTTTTTTGTTGTTATTGTTTAATAAATATATGTATTACTTCAAAGACATCAGTCATTCAGTCTTTTGTTTAATAATTGTTTGTACTTTTGGCACAAGGCCAGCAATTACCCAGTACATTACTGGTACTTTATTTTATCGACCCCGTAAGGATGAAAGGCAAAGTTAACCTCGGCGGGATTTGAACTCAGACCGTAAAGGGCCGTAACTCTTTGCTGCAAAGCATGGCGTCCGACCCTCTATCGATACTGCCAATCTATCGCCCTCTTTTGTTTAATAATGTGCTCCCATAGTTACTGCATATTGTAGCCTGAAAATAGAGAATGTTTTTCAAGGGTCAGTTATAAGGAGCCTCTAGTAGTAGTAGTAGTAGTAGTAGTAGTAGTAGAAGTAGTGGTGGTGGTGGTGGTGTGAGGGGATAGGAGGCTGACGAGGAGAAATAGGAAGAAAAGAAGAAAATTCATAATGATTTAGAAGGAAAGAGAAAATGAAAAGAGAGAGGTGAGTAAGAGGAAGGGAAGGATGAGGAGGGGGAGGAGGGGGTGAAAAGGAAGTAATGGAGGAAGGAAAGAAAATAGGTCAGAAATTGATTTCAGATCAATCATTGATAGATCGATAAAGCAGTGTAGTGATAGACAAGCAATATAAAACATATGAAATGCACAGGACCAACACCACCCCTCACACACGCACACACACACACACACACACACACACACACACACACACACACACACACACACACACACATATATATATATATAAATATATATATATATACATATTAGATAGATAGAGTGATGTGTGTGTGGTTGTGGTGGTTGTGTGGTTGTGTGTATAGTTGTGGTGCTTGTGGTTGTTGTGGTCGTGGTTGTGGTGGTGGTGGTGGTGGTGGTGGTTGTGTCTGTGGTGGTTGTGGTGGTTGTGGTGGTGGTGTGTAGCTGTATGTGAAGGGGAGAAATAGAGAGTTTCTGTGTCAACAAAAAGTAAGCGGAAATTACTTGAGGGGAGCTCTCTGCTTAATGTTATATTAAGTTGTCTCGGATTCTAAATACAAATTCAATGATGTGAGATTTCAATATTGGATATGTTATAATCCAGAAAAGTAAACAAGGGAGAGAATTCCTAAGTTCCCAGCTGTTGCTAAGGGTTTCCTTTTGTCATCTTCAGAAGTCGTGAAACTAATGTCCATCTTTCATGGATATCGTTGTTAGCAAGCATTGCTTACGTTGACATAAATAATCAGGCTTCTATCTACTCCCCTTCCTCTCTCTCACTATATATGTACACACACACACACACACACACACACACACACACACATATATATATATATATATAAACCTGGAATTAGCTGTCGAAACAACAAGAGCTTGGCCGTTGGGCCACGACTCTTTCTAATATAGTCACACTCTACTATCCCAAATATCGAGTACGCTGCTGAATAATGGTCTTACTAGTTAAAAGCTGGTCAAATCATGATATTAACTTATATATATATATAATGAAGGAATTGTGGTAAGGAACCAGGTGGACCATAACGCACCAGAATACTCAATACTTAGGGTAGTTGAGTGGGTAATAGGAACAAGTATTACCCCGACGGCAGAGCTCAATCCGTTTCGACGGCTATTTCTGGACGCTTGTCCGAGTGCACCATGTTGTCGTTGGTGTTTTCATACTCTGTTATTTTGCTACGGAGTTGTTGTAGGAATCTGTTGTGTCTGGGTTTGAATTTAATGCTCTTGACCAGATGGAAAAGGTCGTTCTCGAAGGGTGAGTGCATAGGGTTTGGAGGGAGAGATTTGTAGGTATTGAATCCGAATCTCTCCTTGGTGTCGAAGTCCTGATTGTCGCGGTATCTATCGTAGAAAAAAGTTCTCCATCTCAGTCTTTTCGCAAAGAGGTCGATTTTTTGCGTGAGCATCCGAAGGTAAAGTTTTCTCGGTGGAACTGGGATGTTCTTGGTGGAGAAGTCGATGTTATGTTTTCGCATCGTGCGGGTGAAGAAACTTGAGCTGGGTGGAAAAGTCGTGATATAGCGTGGTAGAGTCGGAAAGTGCTCTACTACAGAGACAGGAGCTAAATAACAAAGGAATTATGGTAAGGAGCCAGATGGACCATAACGCACCAGAGTACTCAATACTTAGAGTAGTAGAGTGGGTAATAGGAAAATTAATGACCCCGACGGCAGAGCTCAAGCCGTTTCGAGTCCAGAAATAGCCGTCGAAACGGCTTGAGCTCTGCCGTCGGAGTCATACTTTTTGCGTGGTTTTTTGGCGAGGCCACTGGATGCATCAGTTGTTGTTAGGCAGCCAGCGCGTGAGCTGCCGTACTACTAGTTGCATTTTCATATCGACCGACACTACCAACAAGGATCTTGTATACTGTGATAACTAGAGATGAAACATTACAGAGGAAGCAGCCAAAATCGGCAAGGCTCCCGAAAGCATGTCGTGCGGAGCGAAATCAAGATGTTGCTGGCTGTTTTCTTTGATTATTGAGGTGTTGTGGATCATGAATATGTATCAGAAGGACAAGCAGTTACACATATCAGGAGTTCTCTGAAGTTTTCATGATGTAGTTCGAAACAAGAGACGGAATCTGTTGGTTTCACAAAACTCATAGCTGCATCATGACAATTGTTTGGCTCATTCGTTGTAGCTGATCCAAGGATTCTTGGCAAATACCTTACTTTGGAGGCATAGCTCCTTCTGACTTCTTGGGGTTCCCAAAAATGAAGGCGTCACCAAAAGGTTCCTGCTGTGAGCCTCAAAAGAACATCACTCGAATTGCGCCACCGGAGCTGAAATATATTCAGAAGTGCTTTGAAAATATAGTTGTATGAGAGTGTTATTTACCTTATTTGTTACGTTGTAGCTTCCTGATAATAAACAGGTCCTACCGACCCAAAGCACTCCACGCCAGTAGTTTATCCCAGGTAGGTGATATTGAGTGACAGAGTATTTATTTATGAAATATTGGTAGTTAAATCACCATAATTGTTTATTACATTATATATATATCTGTTACATGGTTATTCATGTGACTTCGTCAGATGCTTACGCAATCATTTGTGCAATTATATAATCATTGTGATATGTTGGTGGCAATGTATGTCCATCCAGTGGTGATACCGAACCACTTCACTATGATTGCATAACTGCAACAATGATTGCGTAAGCATCTGACGAAGTCACATGCATAACCATGTAGCAGAAATATATACAATAAACAACTATGGTGATTTAATCTCGTCTTAACTTCCATTATTTGATATAATGGGCGGTGAAATGGCAGTATCGGTAGAGGGTCGGACGCTATATTTTTCAGCTTAGAGTGACGGCCCTTTGCGGTCTGCGTTCAAATCCTGCCGAGGTTAACTTTGCCTTTTACCTTTACGGGGTCGATAAAATAAAGTACCAGTAATGTACTGAGATAATTGCTGGCCTTGTGCCAAAGGTAGAAACAATTATTTGATATATTGTTAAGCTGCCTATTTTTATCGCAACACATCTCCTATACTATCACACATTATTTTGTCTTGGTGTCTTCCACACCGCTTTGTCACGCCGGTTAAATCCGGCGAAAGTTTCCTTCTCTGAGCGCCATGATGTGCTCTCAGTCTATTTCTACTTTATCTCCATGTCTGCCTCTTTTCTCATATGTTATACGTCATAAATGTCGTACATTTAATTCTCTGTACTCAACATTTGTTTAAATTTCACCGTTATATTTCAAGGATAATGTTTGACTATTTTGGCCAACACTGTGTCCCCGGATATATATATAATGGATAAATAGAGTATAGAGTTTATATATAGAATATGTTTCCATGTCACTGGTGCCTGGCTGTATCGGACTTTGCCCTTCCCTTGGATAACATGTTTCCGATATACCAGCAGAACCGTTTGTGGTGTTCCGTGTTCGTACATTTCGATAGCGAGTAACCACGGATTTCTTTCTTTTCACTTGTTGCCAATATATGTATAATTGTTTGGTGTTTTCCCCAGGGAAATGCGTGATATTACTTATTCCAGTATGCACATACACAAACACACACACACATATATACATATATATACACACATACAAAAATATGTATGTGTATATATATATATATTCAGACTCACACAGACATATACATATATATGTACATAAGTATGTATAAGATCACTATAAATACATATGTATACACGTATCAAGGAACGATTGACTGTTGTCAAATCGGACCGAGGAAACAATGTCTCTGTTGGTCTTTACGGTTGGTAATACTATCTATTGGTCACAACTCCAGGTAGAAGGAGCAACGTGAAATAAAGTGTCTTGCTCAAGCACATAACACATCACCCAGTTCAGGAATCGAACTCACAACCTCACGATGTCGAATCCAAATCTCTAACCACTCAGCCACACGCCTTCACGGGAGTATACACACACACACACACATACACACACACACATATATATGTATATATATATATATATATATAATATATATATATATAATATATATATATATATTATATATATATAGGGGAGGCTGTGTGTAAGTGGCTCTTTTCTTGCTTAAATGTGTGAGTTGTAGTATACACACATACACATATATATCATATATAAATATATATATATATATATATATGATATATATATATGAGGGCTGTGTATAGGTGTGGGTGTTCTTGGTTAAATGTGTGAGTAGTATGAAAAGCAAGTGAGAGGAGGACTTGTGTGAGAATCGTATGAATATGTGAAAGAGAGTGTAAATATAGAATCAGCCGTTTACAGAGCTTAGAAATTCTCTCCTAATTATCTATGGTTGGGAAAAGAAAACATCGCTTGGAGATGAGTGACGTTAACAGGCTTTTTGTTCTCCTACTTTATGACAATGTTATTGTTTTATAATCTTGTGTCATCCTCATGGGAACTCACCACAAGTTGAGTGCATTTGCTTGCTGCTTACCTATTTCATGTTATTCTGTATTTATGTAGTTGTTTAGTGGCATTTGCGGTTCCTGCACACAAACACACACACATATATATATATATAATTATATATAGAGATGTATGTATGTATATAAATATATGTATATATGTGTGTATGTACTTACATATACATATGTATATATATGTGTACATATATATTCATGTATATGTATGTAAATACACATGCATATATGCATGTATATATACATTATATATATATATATATATATATATATATGTGTGTGTGTGTGTGTGTGTGTGTGTGTGTGTGTGTGTGTGTGTGTGTGTGTGTGTGTGTGAGTGTGTGCTAAGGTGCAAGTTAATTGCCGAGTGAGCACTCGATGCTCTTGGAGAGCAGTGTATCAATAGTTTTAATATATAGAGAACAAAGATGTATATATATCTATATATATAGATAAACATATATACATATAAATATATGTATATACAAATATGTATATGTATATATATGTATATACAAATATGTATATATATACATATATATATATATATATACATATACATATCTGTATATATATATATATATATATATATGGCCCACTCGAGCAGAGAGTTATTGTTTACGGAGGCATATCCGGGTGTAGGAGGCTTATCCGGGATTTCTAGAAGGAATTTGTCCAAAGACTTCTTGAACTTGATGGGGTCTGTTTCTGTTTTGATGTGTTTTGGTGTAATGTTAAAGAGTGCAGGGCCAATTGAGGTGAAATAATTGTGCCGTATTGTTGTTATGTGATGTGAGTGAGATTTTTGTTATGGGCGGATAGCACGGGGCCCAAGCCTTGGGTGCACACTAAAGGTGATGCCAACATCATTTGGGCAAAGCTGGTGGAATATTTTCCACGTCATGCAGATAATGTAGCGCTCTCGGCGACGTTGAAGAGAATAAAGGTTGAGCTTTTCTAATCGACCCCAATAGTCAAGGCCTGTCATGCCATCTATCTTTTTTGTAATCGATATTTGGGGTGCTTCAACTGTCATGTTACTTTGTTTCGTGTCGGGAGACCACAGTGGACAACAGTATTCAAGGTGGGGTCGGGAAAAAGTGGAGAAGAGAAGAATAACAGTGCGGATATCTCTCGATTGGAAGGGTCTGAGAATCCAGGAACATATTCTGTGGGCCATGTCGACTTTGGTTTTTATATGAGTGGCCCATGTTATGTTGTTGTCAACAATTACTCCCAAGTTTCTGATATCTTCGGATGCCACTAGAGTTTCACCCGAAAGAACAGAGTATGGTAGTTTCAGGGCATCCTTTTTTCCAAAGTGGATTAATTCAAACTTATCCTCATTCAACATCATATTGTTCTTTTCTTCCCATTGGATTCAGTAAATCTGACTGAAGGCATGTCCGGTCACCCACCTCATTGATGACCCTTTGGAGCTTGGAATCATCTGCGAAGATTCTGATGTTACTGTGTTTGATGATGTTAGTAATGTCATTAATGTAGATGATGAGAAGAAGTGGGCCCAACACAGTGCCTTGTGGGACGCCACAGCTGAATTTGGCAGGGCTTGATTTTACTCCTTCGACTGCAACATGTTGGATTCTGTCTGTCTGGAAACATTTCCAGAGACACCAATATTGGATAGTTTTTTTCAGTAGAAGGCCTTGCTGAAATCAAGGTAGATGACATCAGTGTTGGAGCCCTCCCCCAAGGCTCTCAAAACATCGTCAAAGTGATGCAGGAGATGCGTTAGGCAGTCCCTTCCATTTCGGAATCCATGTTGGTTGGAGTTCAGCAGGCCGTTGTTTTCAAGAAAGTGGGTTATTCGTGATCTCACCACCCTCTTAGATACCTTGATAATATGAGAGGTGAGTGAGATCGGACGCTAGTTCACTGAAATATATATATATATACTAGCTGAGGTACCCAGCTTCGCCAAGGTTAACAAATAATAAGAGAAGACTGGCAGCAGAGAAAACGTCTGTATTGAATGTATTGTCTTGTTTACAGTGTGTGTGTATTGTGTGTGTGTGTGTGAGTGTGTGTGTGTGTGCATGCGTATGTGTGTGTATGTGTGTGTGTTTGTGTGTGTTTGTGTATATATATATATATATATATGTGTGTGAGTGTTCATGCGTGTGTATGTGTTTGTGTGTGTGTATATATATATGTGTGTGTGTGTATGTTTATATATATATGTGTGTGTGTGTATATATATATATATATATGTGTGTGTGTGTGTGCTTGTGTGAATGTTCGTGTATGTGCGTGTGCGTGTGTGTGTGTGTAATCCACCGTTGGAAACGGAGACCTAGGCCGCGAAACACGATCATCACTGACAACGAACTCGAGAGAGAATCCCTTATGGTTGATTCTCAGCCTGCTAGAAATAGCAGTCAGGTTGGTTAGCATACGTGGTATGTCTTTCTCCTTCTTTGGTGTTATAAAATTAGTATCAATAAACTTTCCTGGATATACTCTTATCCCAATCCTGTACATACTTTCCGATTGTCATTTTTCGTTTTTTTTCGTGTGATACGCGAAGGAACCAACCAACAAACATCTCTCTTTTATATCTCTTTTATTTGTTCATTCAAAATATTTTTCAGCTAATTCTGTTGTACAATATACATCAGCAATCGTTATCTAATGTTTAAAACATATGAATAGCTGCGATATATGCATCATATCAATCAAAAACGATGTGAGAATTGA
>OZ024744.1:7564303-7606803 GCA_964016885.1 Eledone cirrhosa | reverse complement strand
ATATAGAGTTTATATATATAGAATGTGTTGCAAAGTCACTGGTGCCAGATTGTATCAGCCTTTGCCTTTCCCTTGGACAACATTATTTTTGGTGAAGTGAGGGAAGATATGTATGTGCCTCGCTGAAACAAAGCTATGATCATCACTCCTCACCAGTGAGAGCAACACCTTAACCATTAGACAAGTTGCATCCATTTATCATTAAAGTAAAGTAATAATTTCAGAAGGAAGGTGGAGAAGAGTGTAATATGCTATTCTAAAATAATCAGAAATAACATCAAAAGAAAATATATCTGAGAAAACACATGTATGTGTGTCTTGGTCGTGTATGTGTATGGGGCATTTATGTATTAAAATGTTCAAATTATAATCATTTGTTGCAAATATTTTCAAGGGTATACCTAAATAACACTATTGACGATGTAATAAATGTAGAAAACAGTGTTTCATCGTGAAGTAATATATATATATACATATATATATATTAGTTACTAAAGGATTCAACAACCAACAGAAGAACAATTATTCAGCTGCTTCACAACTTCCATGGCTCCCCGTGTTTTAAAATCCTTTTTATTTTGTCTCCCGTTCGCCTTCCTATATATTTAAGGTAAACAATATGGAATTGCAATTAACCTGCATTATTATGCATTAATTAAAATGTGTAAAACAATGTCAATCAACAAAAATTACATAATAATTTAGGATACTTAGAATATATTCTAATAACTCATTAATAGATGTAGAATGGTTTTATCGTTGAATGAAATTGCATCAAGTAATATAATTACCTGCAAAATATGACGTTCTTATTTTTTGAAATTCACCCACACACATCCACAGTACCTACACAAACACACGGATACATGCATACACATATACACACAGCCAGAGTACCTACACACATACACGGATACATACACGCACAATGACACACATCCACAGTACATACACACACGAATACATGCACACACATATACACTTACACACAATTCGTTAAGGATAATTAAAAGTGTATTCCTCACAAACGCTCAATATATTACTAAATAGCCACGTACGCAAATGTTGTCATACATAGACTCTAAATATGTTGAATACACGTTGAATGGCCAGTCTGAGGAGTATATCGATAATGGAGTCGAGTGCATAACTTTAGTCTTTTCCATATAAAGTGTGAAACTAATATGACGTTTTGTACCTCAGCTTGTTGTTTCCTTGAACTATATAAGAGAGTATTGAAGTTTGCTTGAAGCATTGTGGAATAATAGGTAAATATATTTAAGTCGTTTGGAAGCCTCGACAATGCAAATGGGTAAATCTCCGGGTAACAAGATCCGGTGGTGGAGAGAGAGATGTAAGTGGGTGTACGTTGAGATGCGTGGTGTGTATAAGACGTGTAGAAGAATGAAGGAAAGAGTATAAAGGATAAAATTAAAATAAGAACACGAGAGAGAGTTACCTTGGGAGAGATTTAATTGTCCCTATATATTTCGGATTCACATCCATCAACTGGGGTTTTTTTTCGGGGTGGGGGAAAGGTTGTCTGTCGGAAAGGTGCGAAACGCATCCTCCGCTGACAGACAACCTTTCCCCCACCCCGGAAAAAAACCCCAGTTGATGGATGTGAATCCGAAATATATAGGGACAATTAAATCTCTCCCAAGGTAACTCTCTCTCGTGTTCTTATTTTTATTTGATCCTTTATACTCTTTCCTTCATTCTTCTACACGTCTTATACACACCAGGCATCTCAACGTACACCCACTTACATCTCTCTCTCCACCACCGGATCTTGTTACCCGGAGATTTACCCATTTGCATTGTCGAGGGTTCCAAACGACTTATATATATATATATATATATATATATATATATTTGAAAAAAAAGGAAAAGAATGACTTCACTTGTAGTGTTAAAAATTTGATTTAATTTAATATTATAATATTATAATATTATAATATGATAATATTATAATATTATAAAATTAAATCAAATTTTTTAACACTTCAAGTGAAGCCATTCTTTTCCTTTTTTACAAATATACATAACTGTACGAATATGACCCTCCCTACAGTATAACAATATACATATATATACATATATATGTATATATATATATATACATATATATGTATATACATATATGTATATATATATATATATATATATATATATATATATATATATATATATATATATATATATATTTATATATGTGTGTGTCTGTGAGTGTGTGTGTGTATTGTTATAACTAGGGAGGATCATATTGTTGTAATAATATTTCCAGATATAACAGAACACACTCACTGTTTAATTGGTTTTTCGCTTCAGTATCTTTTATATCTCCATAGTTAATTTATTTGGTAATCAATGTTTATCATTGATTGACCAATACAGATATGAATATATATATATATATATATATATATATATATATATATATATGTATGTATGAATATATGAAACACAAATTTAAATAATTTTGAAAACCATACAATACATTAGAAAATAAAAAATTGCCAAGAAAACAATAGAATCTAATCATAGCAAATTTAATAATCCAAAATATTTTCAGGCTTAAAAACCCATTATCAAGTGTGTATGTATTAAAAAGGAAAAAAATATGTGTGATATATATATAAAAATATATTTGTCTAGTGAGGACATAGATTTAATTTGATAGAAAGAATGAAATTACAAACAGGTTAAAGACGAACCTGGACCACATCGATAGACATTATATAAATATCTCCGATTGGTTTCTGGGTATCCGAAAGCTACACTCCAAGTTGCGTAACATGCAAGCCAGTAATGTATCCTAGCATGGAACAAGGATATCCCTTTCTCAACATGCGTTTCGTTCCGTTTTCCACCAGCGCGGCTTAGTAAATCTACTGACAAGTACTGTAGCAGTAAATTTGGCAGCGGGGTCACGTGTTCCTTCTCAAGAAAAGATGAACATTCACTTCCGGGCTTTGGCGGGCACATTCAAAAGTTTGAACAAAGGAATTTATTCACAGCCTCTAAAGTAAGCTCTCGACTAGGTTATCAAACAAACAATAATTAATTAATTAATTGATTATAAAGGCTAGGAGAAAATAATATTAGTAATAGTGAGTAAAATCGAAGTATTTATGTACGTATATATACGTACTAGCTGAGGTTCCCGGCGTCGCCCGGGGTAACAGAGAAAACGACTGTATTGGATGTGTTGTCTGGTATGACGGTGTGTGTGAGTGTGTGTTTGAGAGAGAGAGAGAGAGAGAGAGAGAGAGAGAGAGAGAGAGAGAGAGAGAGAGAGAGAGAGAGAGAGAGAGAGAGAGAGAAAAACAATAATAAAACTTCCTTATTAGGCTGGGGGTGTAAACTGCTTATTAAATGGTAGCATTGGCCTTCGATTTTAAATGTTGTGAAATAACCATAGTCAGTATGATCTTATTCAGCTCCAAATGACGTCATCTGAAACACAGCAATATACCGCATAACATTGCTTCTGAAGTGTTTAGCTTCATTAGTACGGACTGTAAGTAGTATATGGATAAAAGCTAGAGGGTCCCCAGTCAGTGGATGTCTAACCTTTCTTCCTAAGCAACATATGTCAAGTGCCATGCTACCAATCGTGACTTTAGGATCGTTTCTATGATTATTCAATGGATCATATGAAAACGCAGCTCTTAGTCAGTATATTCTGCCTTGAAGATTCGTTTGTGTTCGTCGAGTTTGCATCGCAACCTCTTGGTGATTTTCATATTGAACCTCTGCTTGTTGCGATAGTCTTTCTTTTTGCCTTAATCTTTGTTTCCTGTCTCAGGTTCTGTACACTTTTAGAAAGTTGCGATCGTCATTCTTGTTATCTTTACTTTTCTGTTTCCCGTATCATATTCTGAATTAGGTCAATAATAACATGACACTATCCTCAAAAAGCTAAATTAATATACACCGTAGATTAATTTCGAATAGTAAAACGACTTTATAGAAAAAATAAAATTAGATTTTTATTTCTAGTCCTAACACAGCTGATAAATATGCATACGTACACACATACACACACGCACACACACGTACACAGACACACACACATATATATATATATATATATATATATATATATATATATGTACAGATACATACATACACATATATACATATACATATGTACGTATGGGTTATATCGAACATTAATAATGATGTTCGATTCGCTTATAAACAAACGGCCCGATTAAAGCTGTGTCGTGCCGATGACAAACCGTCAGCCGTTTCTTCAACACTGGCATTGAGGAACAATCAACATGTTTCTGGGTATTTACCCTTCATCAGGACTGTATACGTCTGCCAGTCTGTTGGACAGTTGAAAATAATAGTATTTTCTTAAGTGTACATCGGCTAATTAGCCTCATTTGCATACCGTGTGAGTTATGGCTGATCTTGCTGAATATTAAATATAAAATTAGAATTTAGCACACTTTAATTGTATCTCTCTATATACAAAGGCCCCCCTCTTTCTCTCTCTCTCCTTCTCTCTGCCACTCCCTCTGTATCTCTCTCTCTCTCTTTAGATATGTGCGTGTTCGTTCGTTATAACAGTCGTCACAGAAATGTATGTGTACTTACACACACATACACTCATATACTTGTCAGTCTACACATATATATATGTATGTGTAGATGTGTATGTGTGTGTTTAATTCTCTGTGCAACATACTGAGTCCTAACGTACATAACGAACGCGCAAACACATACATACACAGAAACACATACACATTCATATACATAATGGAACGTCATCGTCGTCGTCGTGTTATAAAATGTCCATTACTATAGTTGACTATAGAAAGATTATTTTAGGTAAAGTGTTATATTGTTTTAATCCAAATGAAAATAAAAATTACATGTTGACACTCTGGAGTCTAATTTCTTTTCATTTGGTCGAGCCGTTTGAGAATGCATAGGAACAGACAGACAGAGAGAGAGAGACAATAATGTTATGTATGCATATATATATATATATATATATATATATAAGCAGAAGGGATATTCAATTTGTTGGTAATTCAACAAATATAGATGTTTATAACTAATTCAGAGCACTCGACAAGTTTTCTGGAGAATAATATACAATGATATTAAATAAATGGAAACTATATTTATAAAACCATATTTATTCTATTATATATATTTCAAGGGTACCAACATTTTGGTACGCTTTCATCAGATAAAATACGAGTGTGTTTTATAAATGTTGACATAACCAAGAAGAATATACCTTAACGGTTCAAGTTATCTTTGCAGAGCCACGCACTCTTTCGCCGAAAAGAAGTAAGTGACATAGTCACTACTTTAAAACTGCTAGCGTATGGCCTTCTAAATCTTTTTAATTAAACATACGGTATATTGCCAAATATACTATACATACAATCACACACATATATATATAATATATATATATATATATATATATATATATATATATATATATATATATATATATATATATATATATATATATATATATATATAGGAAAAAGTATGACCCCGACGTCAGAGCTCAAGTCGTTTCGACGGCGATTTCTGGACCAGAAATAGCTGTCGAAACGGCTTGAGCTCTGCCGTTGGGGTCATACTTTTTCCTATTTCCCACTCTACTACCCTAAGTATTGAGTATTCTGGTGCGTTATGGTCCATCTGGTTCCTTACCACACCTCCTTTGTTATATATATATATATATATATATATATATATATATATATATATATATATATATATATATATATATAACGAAGGAAAAGTGGTAAGGAACCAGGTGGACCATAACGCTTTGGACCAATCACTTTGACCATATATGGAATTACCCCTTGAGAAGATCGGCTATTTAAATACCAGGATAAATTTTCATTTAGTCCAGAATTAGCCGTCGAAACGGCTTGAGCTCAGCTGTCGGGGTCTTACTGGTTCCTATATATATATATATATATATATATATATATATATATATATATATATATAGTTAAAAGAATAGAGGTGTAACACACAGGTTATTATATATTGGTAAACGGAATAGAAAATGCTGACAAATTGTTCACAGTTGAAAAATGGTTTAATTAGGAATAAAAGAGTATTAGTAATTGTATGGGTTAGTATTCAGTTGTGGTTTTAAGTTTTTAAGTTTTTACCGGTTGCGCATTTCTAAATGCTTTTCAAAAATAATTTTGAGATAGAGTGTCCGTGTTGTTTGCTCTGATCAGTAAAAACTTAAAAACTTAAAACCACAACTGAATACTAACCCATACAATTACTAATACTCTTTTATTCCTAATTAAACCATTTTTCAACTGTGAACCATTTGTCAGCATTTTCTAAACCGTTTACCAATATATATATATATATATATATACAATATATATATACAATATATTAATAAATGGAAACTATATTAATAAAACCATATTTATTTCATTATACATATTTCAAGGACACCAAAGCAAATTATGGTGCGCTTTCATCAGATAAAATATAATATAGATCAGTTTTATAAACAAATATTGACATACCCTTAAAGAATGCGACCATTTCTGTTGGAAGCTCCCGGATAGTGGGGTTACTAATTTTATTATTGGTCTATTATGCAAATTAGTGTCGGAGAGGTTTAAATCCCATACATTTAAATTGAGTCGTTGGAATAGGGGAAAAAAAAACCAAACATTTGTTGAGTGCTTTATATCAGTTATAAAAATATTTGCTTGTTGTATCCCTACAAATTAAATATAACTTCTACATATATATATATGTGTCTGTGTGTGTGTGTGTGTGTGCGTGTGTGTGTGTTTATGTGTGTTATGTAGAAACCTCATGCTTGTTATAAATCATTTATGATATAACGTGACTGTAAGGGGTAGAGAGTGTAAGGGAGGACTCTGTCCTAGATATGTCAGCCTAATTAACAATGAAATATGAAAAAAAGATCAGCTGACACATGTAATTCTATATGTTCTGCCAGAAAATATAATTTGCAACAAGTTATGACTTTTCCAGTAAAATGATATTGTTGGTCATTGTTATAACTCCCTTTTATTTTCTTCAGGCTTAGCTGGAAACCCTAGTTTAAGCAAGACTTGTTACCTGCAGCCTACCGTACTACACTGTACTTATGTTAGTCTGCTGTGAAGTACTTTAAATGGAAGCCCTTGTTTTAGCAAGAGTACTGGACTTGTTACCTGCAGCCTACAGTATATAAAGGTTAGTCTGCTGTCAAGTACTTTAAATGGAAGCCCTTGTTTTAGCAAGAGTACTGGACTTGTTACCTGCAGCCTACAGTATATAAAGGTTAGTCTGCTGTCAAGTACTCTTCTGATTCTCTTGACTGTTCCAAGAAAGTATCCTTTCTGAAACACTTCAACTGGACATATAATGCCAATTTTCTTTTGGGATCTTTCGATATCTTTTGTCACTGTTACCAATTCTCCCACAATTATCGCTACTATCTCGACATGATTCATATTCCATATCCGTGCAAATTCGTATTTCAAAGGGATATACGTTTCTTCCTTTTAAACGTCTTTGTTATTATTGAATCAAATCAATTAATAGGTACATTTTATTAACCTTCTCAACCACTGTTATGTCTGCTTAACTGTGCTGTAAGTTTTGGTCAGTCGGTAAGGGAAAATCCCAAAGTATTTTACACATTTATAATGCGTGTCAAAGATGCCCCGATTCTTTTCTGAAAGAGAATAATTGAAAACATTAAACACCAATACATGACATAATCTTGCTAATTGCGTGGAGGGGAATGTAAGTTGTGTCACTAGCAATGAGAAACTATCGGAAAGTAACAGCCTCTTTGGCTACACAATTGCGGGTGTAGACGTTAAGTCATGCGAATTATATGAAAAGCGTGCTTGCACCAACGATTCAGTCCCTGTAAAGAAATCAAACAGTACCTAGCTGTTCGGGGAGTTTAAAGGGAGAGGTCCCTGGTGCCATATTCATAGCACCACAAATAACATAAACGCTCTTTGCTAATAAGCTAATGGCAAAACAACGAATACGTGCACTTTTGCCAACCGCACAACTACAGTAACAACAATCTCAGTAAAAGCAATGACAACTACAATAGATGCTGCCGTCACAGCAACAATAGAAGCAGTAACAACAACAGCAACAACTGAGCCTCCACTAATAGCAACAACTGTCATTATTACTATGACTAAAAAGGGCAGTGGATTGGCAGTATCGGTAGAGGGTCATACGCCATGCTTTGCAGCAAAGAGTTACGGCCCTTTATGGTCTGAGTTCAAATCCCGCCGAGGTTAACTTTGCCTTTCATCCTTACGGGGTCGATAAAATAAAGTACCAGTAATGCACTGGGTAATTGCTGGCCTTGTGCCAAAAGTAGAAAGGATTATTACTATGACTAAAGAATCTTTTTTGTAGTGGTCTTCTTGGACGAAAGAGGCGCCTACATCCCCTAACTTTTCCTATTCTATTACTTAGCTCTTTATCTGCGTGAAGCTGAGAAAAATAGAATCTGAAAAGGCTGCCCCTCGCTGAAAGTTGAAATATTCTACAAAGCGTTACACAGCCTATCAAACATGCACATGCTGCCACTAACTATATCAACATACCAAACAATGAAACATGACAGTGAAAGTCACGACTACACCAATTAAGTTATCAACAACCTGAAGACATATTCACAGCAACAACCACTATAAAAATACGAAAAGAAACAACAAAATCGCAACAACAGCAATTTCGACAGCCAAACCCACAACAAAGAAAAAGAGAGAATACCCTCGTTATGATTATTAAGTTTACTGTTGTAAATAAAATGAGCAGAGAATCGATGAGGTGGTGGAAGTAACGCAGGAAAAATATAAAGTGAGAAACGTATAAGAAGCTTTCCCCCAAATCAGAACCAAATAGATTTAAAGCAAGTGTCCTCTTTCAGTGCTTTTCTTCGGTAAATATACTCTTACTCAGAATCGTTTGAATAACTATACCTGGCCTGCAGTTGATTTGGGAACAAGCTCCATCGATCAGCATCCTCAAGTCATTAAATTTAATTTGGTATTTAACGACTACAACACTTGTAAAAGTCAAATATGTGGTAACTTGAGTTACTTAATAGATATACATAGAGTACATACATAGGTCCCTCCATTTTGTTTGTTGATTAAATATATGCTTGCTCATCTGATAGAGATAATTTAGCGTGTCAACTATTTCAACTTATCGTCTGATTGAGTGATGTTCAAAGTTGGCCTAGATAAGATCCATAAGTAAGAAACTGTTTACTGGAAGGTAAATGCATCAATCCTGAGACACAAATGCTACATCTAGAAGTTTATATAAATCTTTATCTGACAGTTGACGGAGATGATAGTCAGTAACCGGCTGTCGATCATTCTGATGAAGGAGATTACAACACAATTTAACATTCAAGTAGCAATATAGAAAAAATATATTCGAGCATGAGTTTACGATGTGCTTATTAAATATTATTGCACGATAGATGAGATAACGCCGAGGTTGCACCTCGAACATTTGTTCAGACGAAAGCTATGTTGTTAAATATAATGAGTTTGCTTGTAGTTACGATAACAGATGACAGATACGCGACGTAACAAGGTCACAGACCATTTTTGACAGATTAGGACGAACACGTGCTATTCGTTTTCAGAGAGTAATATGCGAATTACCGACAACATTTTACTCAACTACTTGAACTGTGTTGGAGCGTCTGTGATAGTGGACAATAGTGACCATCTCAAGAAGCTCTAAATCCAAAGAAGTTATATAGAGGACACAACTGAAAAGTATGACGACAGACACTTTTCTCTTTGGCCAATCTCTCACCAATATTTTTCTGTTGCACTTGAAAAAAATGTTGAAAATAGAGGTTGGAGAGTTGCTTCCTACAGGTAAATCTTTTGTAAGGTGGATGGAAGAGCTCTCTGGCTCAAGTGAATGGCCCAACATGTGAATATCCAGTGTTGCGACACTCATATGTTACTTAAAGGTTTTAGTAATTTAATTTTATAATTAACAATGTATTGCCACTGCCCCTTCAAATACATAGCATTTCCTTGGCTCTGCTTCTATTTATAAGTACGTGATTAAAACAAAAACGAAAACAATAATTAAAAAAACAGTGCGGGAGAATTCACGCGTCACCACAAGAGATGATGGCGTTTGTTTTAGGCAAGACAACATACAGCATTGCCATGGGTGACAGCGAAGCCAATGTACTAGAATAATCAAGCACCCTCGTAGAAATCACCTGATACATAGGTACGGTGAGCTGCCTACAATGACAAGAACTTCATTCTCAGCGGTCCAGCTCCTCCAAGTGCTTTACATTCTACAATCTAAAAAAAATAATTTTCTGATAATTTCTTCTTAATTAATTGCAAACTAAAATAAATTCGAAGGACATTTTTGATTGTCAGAAATGTATTTGTACTCATTGAAAGATGTAAGCCGAGAAAAGAAAGCAAGGGTAGGATACCTATACCTGGTCCTTTGAATGATATAGAATTTAAGGGAGTTCTAATTGGCTCACAGGGAAGGCTCTTCTTTATGGAATATACTTTCACTTTCGTTTACTTTTCTTTAACTCACTCAATTGATTTCTATGTATACACATGCCATATTTTATAACTTGACGATGTACCTCCCATACATCAGCCTGGTGGTAACCACAGGTTCCGACTAGGCGTTTTAACCATTAAGCCAAAGGCCCGTGACTTCTCATACCATCTTAAATTAGATACCTGAATCACCGCTTTTAGATGTCAACATATATCGTAGTAAATAAACATCGTGTATAGGTAGCCGATCTCTCGGACTTTTACGAAGCACTGAGGTGATAAAATTAATATAAAGAATGATGTGCTCATGCATAGAGATATAGAAAATAGGTGATAAAAATTGAAAAGGAAGTTGTGATCAGTTACTGTGGCGAACCGAATCCGATATTTGCCAGATAACAACCAGGAGCAGCAAGGGGAAAGAAAACATGGGGTGGCATTTTTGATGATCGTGCGGTAACAGGGTAACCCGAAGTTTAGTGTAGAGTTCTCCATGGAATTACTAAAGGGTGCCAGTCCATCCCCACCCATTAGTCATTGTGTTCCATTAATATTGAAAAAAAAACTGTTCTCATTATGGCGATGTCCCACTCTGTATTGTTTTATACAGAGTCGCTAGAACATCAGATAGAATGGCAGTCGTTAGAACATCAAATAGAATGGCAGTCGTTAGAACATCAGATAGAATGGCAGTCGTTAGAACATCAGATAGAATGCTTTATGATAATCGTTCCGCCAGTCTGCTCTCTGAGTTCAAATCCCGCCGAGGTCACAGTTGCCTTTCATCCATTCGAGGTCGATAAAAAAGTACCAGTTTAGTACTGGGGTCGTTCTTCCTCTATATCTCTTTCTCACTTCCATCCTTTCTCTTTATTTCTCCTGAAAACATTCTGTTGTATTTCAGACCTAGAAAGGGGATGGGCACCGCCAAGTTAAACAGTTTTCTAAGGACCTCCGCATGACAATATAGTGACCATGCGACTCCTTCAGGAGTTAAGGGTCTATACCATACCGTACTATTGTCCCGATTGTTTTTGGACCTGGTGGCCAATATAAAATCGATAATCTTATTTGACAGACAAAATACGAATTGGTATTTGTTATACAAAGCTTCCAATCTTCAACAACCTTTCGATAAAGGTAAAGAAACAGATGTAAAATACTTATACACCCCCACACCTACGTACACACATAGTTACACATGTACACGCACGTAAACATACACACACGCTCGCACACACACACACACACAAACACACGAGCTAGCACGCGATTGACAATGATTTCAGAGTTAGAAAGTAAATTTATCCATCATTATTGTTGTTGTTGCTATTGTTGTTATTGTTGTAGATGATGATGTTGTAGTAGTTGTTGTAACTATCACTATTATTATTATTTTACTCCGTTGTCCTGACTTTTCTATTCATCAACTCAATTTAACACCACCACCCCATCCGGCAAAAAATAACAACAACAAAAATCACGTATAAGCTAATTAGATAAAGCCAATAAGCATTAATTCAATTATACCTTTACTGAATAAAGAAACATCAGCGATTATATTGTAAAGGAAATTTCTCAAGTGTTTCACGTTTATCGGAAAACAATCACATTCATAATGAGGATTCTCCTATTATTGATCAGTTCCAGCTCATCGCTGGTCAAATCTATTCCAGCCGTGACTATCTAGTAGTATTCTTAAATATAGTAAACCCAGAAGAGACGGCAATGTCAAATTTCATCCTTTTGAAGTCGATAAATGTAATATCAATCAACACATGAAGCTGATTCAGCTTCTATATTTCGATCATGCATCATGTGTCTCTTTCTCTGAAAGGATTGCATGGGCTAGGGTGTCCTCACGACAACTTTAGGGGTCAGGGTCCATAAGAGAGATATCCGATACGACATTATAAAAGGCGTTATTATTTTCTAAGACATTGAGATTTGATTGCTATGTTTAGAAGTTATAGCGACTACGTAGAAGATCGCACAGATCGAATTTATTGAAATATTGAATAACGTGATAAGGACCTAAAATAATAATTTTGCTATATATATATATATATTGGAAATGGGAGTAAGGTTCTATACGAAACAGGTTATAGAGAAAAGGTGGAATTGGAAAGAGCACGGAAAATAAATATAAGGATCTGTTTTTCTTTTTTTCTTTATGGAAAAAATGAGGGGAACAATGTTTAAAAAAAAAGGAGTTTTATAATGTATATAAAATATAACCGGTTTCGATGTATCGGTGTAATCCATCTTATCAAATGTTGAATATTACAATTAAAAAGAATTACAATTTTTAAATTAAAAATGAAGTATTGAAGAAAATTTGTTCATCTTTCTTGTTGAGAGGAAGACTGGGTCTAAAATAGAACCTATTATATAGAGAGAAGTAGTAGTAGTAGTAGTAGTAGTAGTAGTAGTAGTAGTAGTAGTAGTAGTAGTAGTAGTAGTAGTAGTGGTGGTTATATGTGAGTGTATCTCAATTGTGTTAAAGGATTGATCAAGAGTTCAGATGGGGGTGGCGAGGAGGGTGATGTAAGCTAGAGACGATAAAGGGAGGTAAATAGGATTATCAAAAGTAGAGAATTGTAAAAGAAATTCTACTTTAGGAATATGGTTTAAAGGGTATGAATGAGTAAGAGTGAGTGTGTATATAAATATCTGTGTGGGCGTCTTGTATATATTTTATTATATAATAAACATCACAATATAATTATTCCATTACCCAAGGTTTCACGAAGTTAGACGGTTCTAACAGAAATGCCTAGTTCGTTCATCAGATGATATATTTCTGTTAGAATCGTCTAACTTCGTGAAAACTTGGGTAATGGAATAATTATATTGTGTTGTTTATTATGTAATTAAATAGCTCTGTACTATACATAGAACACTCTTATTTCCTTTACCTTTTCTATGGAAATACTTAACACACACACACATATATATATATGTCTGTGTGCGGGGGGGGGGGGATCAGGTCACTCTTCAGCGCTACTGGTAACATGTAACCCAGTACAACCTGATTATGGTCGGGTTGTCGGTGACTAAACTGGCAACTCCATCAACCTTACTTGGTGAGGAGGGTAATATGGACACCCTCCGGGATGAAAAACTAAATCTGTCAAAGGGCAGAGGAACTCAGGAGGGTCAACGGCCATCCAATAAAGCTTGTTTTTTTGGTGGAACGAGTCACTCCTAGTCTTCATTAAGACATCTCTCTAGGAGGTCACTCTCATATAAAACCTGTAACTTTGTTTACATCCAATAATGTAGACCAGTTGTTCTTTATGGGTAAATACATTTGATGTTCGGAGAGTGGGATTGGCCCCGTGCAAAGCCTTTCCTCACTCAAAAAGGCTTCAAGTACAGGCAGCACTTGATATGTGACATTTGTTGCGATGCATTGTATTGCTGGCTATAGGCAAGTCCCTACCAGGACTAGGAACCCCTCCGTGATGTTCATGTTTAAGTATCAAGCGATGGCATTACTCGAAATCTAGTTGCAGCTATCATATATATAGATATATATATAAGAAGAAATTAAAAGATGGTTAAAAAAGTTCCATGTATTGTATTTTGCGCATTTCAAAAACAAATATCATCCAGGGACGATATTTGCGTTCTCATCAGATAATAGGGAGACATGATGTGAAGCTTAAAAAAGACACTTTAAGCTTCATATCATGTCTCCCTATTATCTGATGAGAACGCAAATATCGTCCCTGGATGATATTTGTTTTTGAAATGCGCAAAATAAAATACATGGAACTTTTTTAACCATCTTTTAATTTCCTCTTATATATACTCCAGTCCAATAAACTGTTGAGTGCTACTTATTCGATATTTGCATTGCTTTATTGTGCTACAATAAAACTCATCTCCTACACACACACACATATATATATATATATATATATATATATATATATATATATATACTTCGTTTTTGAATTTGTTTTGCAAAATTTCTTATCTGAAAACGTGTGTTGAAATACATATTGTTATACTTTGGGAGGGTCATGTTGCCAATAAAAACACACACACCTCTTGGTTTTCACTTCAATTTATTATCAATTTCTCAATTTCCGACAATTTATCATAATTGTTCCGACATTCTGTGGCCTCCGCAGTGACTACTTTTTTTTATTTTGTTTCTATTCTTTGTTCTTTCCTACACCATCTTGTTGCTCCTGACCCTCCCAAAGTATAGCAATACACACACACTCATACATGTGTGTGTATGTGTGTGTGTGTGTGTGTGTGTGTGTGTGTGTGTCTGTGTGTGTGTGTGTATGTGTGTGTGTGCATGTATACGTACGTGTATGCATGTGTGTATGCATGTGTATCTATGTATACAGTCGTGAACGGTTTCCTCCACCAGTTGTACTCCAATCTGTCAATTCAGTTTCTCAATGTATTTTGATGTTGATTTTCTTGCTTTATGAACGAATCTGTTTTTTCTCTGTTCTCTATTGTGATCTATTTATACCACTTTTATTATTATACATCTAATATATAATTGATTTAGTAATTTAGCAAATGCTTCTAAAATTAGATAACTCCAAACAAATATACACTCTAAAATTACCTTGGTCGGTAAGTAGATCTACGCCAGCGTTTCCGTAACGCCAACAATGGATATAAAGAATGGTAACCACATCCGTTGTATTGAATTGTCAGTCAATGACCTTTTACTCTTATTTTAAGATGTTAAAAACCCCTAGTAAATTGCCAGTGTCAACAGAAGGTGGGGTAGAATGTTTTGCGGTATTCGTTACAGTTCTCTGCATTCTGAGTTCAAATCTCACCGAGATCAACTGTGCCTTGAATCCTTTCTAGATCGATGAAATAAAATATAATTTCAGTATCGGTCAATTCTGCCGATGTCGCTTTCTTGCATTTTCTCACTCCCTCTCTTTTTTCTGGCAATGATCATACCTGGAGGGGGGAGGGGTTTATGCGAGGTTGTATGTCACTACAGCCCCCTTACGACCACACCAACTTCTGTTGTATGCCATAGCTGTCTTATTTAAAAGGCCAAGACCAAACTTTATAATACACACTGATACTACTGAGCTATAATAAACGTCCTAATTTTAGTTATCACAAAATTACTCAAAACTTTTATTATATAAATCTTTTCAATATTACAAATTTATTCATAAAACATTATTAGGTTTTCGTGAAATTATGATACAAGTTTTGTCTTCCAATTTGTAGCGTAACAGCGATTTTCATATGGATTTTCATGTTTTCCATTCTTATTTTCCAGTGTATAATTACATCCCAGTTTTCATCGTGTTTGAATCTAACCTTATACTCAAATACACTCCCATTTTATTGCCCCAATCTGCTCACCCATTCTTTCCATGGTTGCCATTCAGTATGACAAACACATCATCCTTTCACTTGATTTCATTTTATTTCTCATATGTTAATAAATGTATCTTTCTATTTCTCGTTTGATTGTCCTCTACGTCAACATTATCTTTGGATGTTTAGAAATAAAAACCCAGTTTATAATAAATATTATTGCTGAAAAGAAAATGACAACGTTCTAAAATCTCATTTATTCAAGAAGGCAGTGCACTGAGCAATACATATTAAATTCTCGTTAAATCCCAGTTTACAATCTAAATGAGATAAGAATGAAATTGTGTGTATCAAAATTAAAATAAAACAGCTAGAAATATGTATTTCATGCACATTAGAACAATTTATCTACTTCAATTTGTTTACTTTCACATTTCCTCTGGTGTTAATTTTCTTGTAAAAACTAATGAATAGCAAAACATGCATAGATATTTAGTTTCTTTCCTGCACCACGAAATAATACGTCTTAACAGATGCGCTCTCGTTGTAACGCCAAACGTTATCTCATTAGAATGCAGTTTTTCTGGTATGAAGCGAATACCTACTATTCTAAAATAAAGCCAGCTCTGGGCAATAAACTGCACCTAGATGAATAAAACAAGAGTCATCTACGTGATTGCTCAGATTACTGTAAAGAACAGTTAAACCTAACTCAAATAAAATAGTTTTAAAAAGTTGGAATAACTTAGATACTGTTAGCCTAGACACTTCTAAAAGAAGTCTGACTGCATTATAGATATGCAAAAGGTATTAGCCTTTATTTCTATGTAAGCCAGAAAGAATGGAATTCCACCCTAATATTGGCCGATGACAGAAAACGTCAACGAAACATCTGTGAATATCTGACTGAACCCTTCCACACCAAAATACTCTGAAAACAACCTTAAACCTTATTTGGGAAGATTCCGAAAACACAATTGATCTGCCTCGGAAAATATCTCTATACTAAAGTTAAGGAAGATATTTGGAGCAGTGGTGGGATTGGTGTTTTAATTATATTGATAGTGGTCCATTTTGTAGGAGATAAATATGTTTCCACAAAGATACTATATATTATGTTGCATAATATGAAACATCATAAAAACCTTTCAAGCTTAAAAAGTATTTAATTGAACATAAAATATTGTTTGAGAAAAGAGGGATTGTTATTTTGGGCGTTCCCTACAAATACATGAAGATTGTGTCAAGATGGACAAAGGAGAAGCCCCCACCTCCTACAGCCATAACTGATCATGGGTTTGAATGTGGAAAGATATTTTGTGGAAATTCAGGAGTCGCCTATGCATACGAAGTCGCCCCTCACCATACCATTGATGGTGTCCATAGGAAATGCAATAGCCGAGAGGACTTGGAACCAGTGCCGTCGCAATTAATACTTTTAATCAGAGTATTTACCTGAAAACATTATGATCATGCGAACCGCACGACAAACAGTTAGCCACGGGCCTTCATATTCATTGGAATATATATATTTTATTAAAATGACCCTATCAACTGCTACAATTGATTAGACATATAATTGTAAATATCACAAACTTCATTTTCCTATCTATGTATCGATCGATATTTGTCTCCTTCCCATATATATATATATATATATATATAAAATAAAATAAATAAGTCAAATGTTTAAAATTTGGCTTCGTTTATTACTGCTATATATATTTCGGTGACAGCCATCTTTGGCTGTGACCTCTTCAGGCAGTCCGAATTAGTGTGGTAGAGACGAGTACATATGTTGTTGAGGTATATAACCAAACCAACCTGTGCACTTCGTCGAGTGCTCCAATCTGCATACTGAGGTGTTGGTATACAACCAACATATACTCAATATATATATATATATATATATATATATATATATATAATATTAGTATTAATCGAAAGATACACACTTTATATAATCTAAATTTATATATACATATATATATTATTTTATATATATATATATATATATATATATATATATATATATATATATATATATATATATATACAATATATAGATTTACATATACATAAACTAGACAGAGCCATAGATTTCTATATGTGTGTTTTTGGCAACCATTCACGGTGTGGCTCAATGACGAATTAATTAATTAAATAATCAACAATCAGAGCAATATATAAGAAAGTAAGTCCATAGAAACATTTGATAAAATATATACAGTATTTCTTCTCCCAATCATAATTTTGGTATGTTCATGTACATTTTTCTTCTAACTTTGATTTGGTACCTAATTGTGTATGGTTAGCTATATGTCTAATCAATTTCTACGGGCTATTAGAAATACTAGGTAAATCTTCTATGGCTGTTGATCGCGGATAAAATAGCTATCATTTATTTATCTATTGTTTCTTCATAGGTACATTTTAAGCTTATAGCCTCGTTTAATTGATTTTTTGTGTGGTTAATTTATGCTGATTGGGAGAAGAAATACTGTATATATTTTATCAAATGATTCTATGGACTTACTTTCTGATATATATATATATATATATATATATATATATATATATATATATATATATATATATATATATATATATTATAATAATACCATGGAAAAAACATTCCAGAAAAATCATTTTTTAGACCAAGGCTACAGGACCCACGACACCCGGTGGCACAAACCGATTTTGAAAAACCGAAAATAATCAACCTTTCAAATACAAACCTCTCAGCCCAACAAGTTAAAATTCTCTCTAAAGGACTCAAATTCACACCAACACCACAATACTCTAACCCCAATGAGATAAATGACGATATCTCACACTTCTGTAGAAAATTACGTCTCACAGAGGAATTCTTTGACAAGGAGAATAACAACCAATCAATTGAACGGAATAAAAGCAGCTACAACCCAACAAAAGGTAGAAACAGAGTTCTGGACAAATTTTGTGACCACATAGCAACTTTTCTATACCATAAACTACCGCAACCTAAACACAAATCCAACACAAGTCGAAGGGAATGGGAGATTATCCATGAAATAAATAAAAAATACGGACATTATAATTAAGGAAGCGGACAAGGGAAGTACTGTTGTCATTATGGATGCTGAAAAATATAAAAATTCTATGTTCTCTCTCTTACAAAATACTAATTACTATGAAAGAGTAAAAAAATACCAGCAATCAAAATCAATGACCAGATTAAACACACTGATTTGTCGATACCAGGAAGACTTAACTAAAAAGGAACGCGATTATTTAACACATTTTGAATACAAAACCAGCAACCTTTACGGACTTCCGAAGATCCACAAGTGTAAAATAATTGACAATGCCTGTAAACAATCCACCTCACCCTGCGTGAACACACAATACGCCACAGACCTTAAATTATGACCAATTGTAGCGAGCCCACTATGGGAGATACACAGACTGAGCAACTTTATAGACATTATACTAAAACCAATTCTCAAACACATACCAAGCCTTGTAAGAGACGATCTGGACCTCTTAAACCACCTCCAAACCACCACATGTCAACAGCAACACTATTATTGTGTCTTTCGATGTAGTGAATCTCTACACAACGATCTCACACCAATACGGCCTAGAAGCAATAGGATTCTGACTAGAGAATTATCCCAATGAGATACCTGACAGAATAGAAAAAAGCTTCATCACCGAGGGATTAAAATTTATCTTACAGAACAACATTTTTGATTTCGATGGCAGTACTTACAAGCAAATATCGGGGACTGCGATGGGAACAAAAAGACTTAGTCATGGCATACTTAGAAGTCCAGATATATGAACAGTCCAAATCAAAATACGGATTGAACTGCCACAAATATTTATCAGAGAATTGGAAACGCTACTTGGATGATTGTCACATTCTTTGGTCCCCCACATTCGACCAACTGAATGCTTTCAAAAATTTAATTAACGGCATCAATAACCACATTCAATTCACAATGGAATACAGCCAAGATCAACTCCCATTTCTGGACATCTTAATCTTAAAAAAAGACACAAATATTGAAGCTGATAAACAGTACCTGCTATTCACCTCCAACCATCCAAAGCACACGAAGACGAACATTCCTTTTAACCTAGCAAGAAGAATTTACACAATTGTCTCCAATTATGAAACGCGAAATAAAAGACTTCAAGAATTAAAGGAAATTCTACTCGAAAGACAGTACCCACCATTACTAATGAATAATGGAATAGAAACGGCTAAAGCAATAGGCATTGTTGAATTACGAAAACAGAAACAAATTTAAGGTATGTCCAATATTCTATCATATATCTCAACACACAACCCAAGAAATGCGGAAGCTTACAGCACTATTCACAAGAACATCCCACTATTGAAACAAAACCCAAGAAGAAAAAACCCTTGAAACACACAAAATAATCAAAAGCAAAAGACAACCGAAATCACTGAAAACATTACTCACCAATGCCAAATTACCTACCACAACCCACAACCAAGTGTCAAAAAATGTGGTCGCTCTTATTGTGGAACCTGCACTCACCTCATTGAAGGCAACACGTATACATTTCAATCAGGACAAAATTTTACTGTAAAAAATCACTTCACTTGCTCATCAAAAAATCTACTTCATGCCATTAAATGTAAAGGATGCAATGGAGATTATATTGGACAAACTAAACTCACACTCAGAAACAGAATGACAGTTCATCGACAACAATTACGAGATCCAACCACGAGACAGATACCACAAAGCGCACATCTAGATATATGCGCAAGTAATAAGACACCCAAATTCCAAGTCTTCCCATTTTACCTTTGCGCTGACAATACAACAGAACAAATACGAATAAATAAGGTAAATATGTTCATTCAAAAATATTTCTACTAACACACACACACACACACTCACCCACACACACACACACACAAAATATATATTCTCTTCATGCTAACATGCTAACCATACTCCCACACACACATAACACCTATACACACACACATACTCCCCTACACTCACACACATACACATAACACCCCCCACACACACGCATAACCCCTCCCACACACACACACCCAATTCCCTCCCCTATTTCTACTAATAGAATCCCTTTCCTACACACATACACTCACACAAAATATATATATTCTCTCCAGCTTAACATACTCCCATACTCACACACAACTCCCTCCCCCATTTCTACTAATAGAATCATCTTCCTCTACACACACACACACCACACAAGCACACAAATAAACATACATATCTCTACTTTCTTTATTTCAATAGAAAGTCTGAATTCTGATACCCCAGCGAACTAACCATATTCACTGAACCAGAACAATTCTCCCATCTCATTTCTCTTGACCATTATCTTTTGTTTGTCATAAAATTCTCTAAAAGGCTACAAAATAAATTCCCAAATACGGGCTCGAATTTCCAAGGAACTTGTTCACGTGACAGCCATAATTTCATTTATAACCAATCAAATTACATTTATTAAAAAAAAGCCTTCGTGAGCCACCTTTTTTAAAGTAAAAAGAAATTCAAACAAACTGGCGCGAAGGCTGATGTGCTTATTCACGTGACTGCACCAACCAACCAAACTTCACTCATATATGAAAAAACAACCTGAGCCCCCCCCCCCCCCCACACACTTGTTTGAAGAACTTTGTAACACGACTTAGCGCGAAATTTATTATACTTATTGAACAACCAATCAAATTACTTCTCTAAATACCTGGCGTTTCGAGTCACTTTTTTCCATATGAAACAAGTAACATTCAAAGACCAACCAGATGGGAGAAAAACCACAGACCCTCCATCTCAACTCTACTTTTGAAAAGCAGAAGAAGTGCGAAACCGGTAAAGGAACCAAATAAATATATATATATATTTTAACATAAGACTCCAGTTGCATTTTCAATTTCATATTTTTTTCTTTATATATATATATATATGGTGAGAGCAGACCTCATATTGCTGAAGCTCTACGGTGGAGATGACGAAGGACCGTGGCAAGTGGAGAGATGGTGTACAGACGAGGACCCGTTCCACCCTTGCAAGCGGGGAAAAGCGGACGTAAAATGATGATGATCATGATATATCCTATTTCTTATATATATATATATATATATATATATATATATATATATATATATATATATATATATATATATATATATATATATATATATATATATACGTAACAGGATTCGTAATCTGCTGGACACTGATCATATAACTAACGCGATGTTGCTTATTTACAAATAGATTTAACTTTTTATTTTTTATTACAAATGGAATTCATTTTGCGGCATGCTATATATCTACACATTAAAAGTATTTCTATATGTTATTACATAGAGTGTCTGTTGAAGAGGTATCAATTGCTAAAGTTATAATAGATTAAATATGGCGCCCACTCTATTGAGTGTATATATACAAATGGCGTAAACATTACAATACATAATAATAGTACCACTGATGTTGTTGCAGATGTGCAATGAAAGAACTTTGATAGACTATATATATATATTTACATCTGTATTTATAACCGTTGGTCAATCAGTGCTAAACATTGATTGCCAAATAAATTAACTATGGAGATATAAAAGATACAGAAGCGAAAACCAACCAAACAGTGAGTGTGTTCTGTTATATCTGGAAATATTATTACAACAATATGACCCTCCCTAATTATAACAATATATATATATATATATATGATAGTAAACAAATAGAAACTATATTTATAAAACCATATTTATTTCATTATACATATTTCAGGGATACCATATTAAAAATATGGCATGCCTTCGTCAGATAAAATACAATATATAAACTGATTTATAAATAATTTTGACGTACCATAAATATAAGCCACCATTAAGATAGGAAGCTGGCTTGGTAGTGAGGTGTTTATAATTATTTAGTTATAGTGTTAAGCACAGTTATAAAGAAAGACGGAGAGAAAGAAGAAATGTATGTAAAGAAAAACAGGGAGAAATAGAGAGAAATAGGGGAGAGAGATAGAAGGAGGAGGTGAAAAAAGAGAGGCAACCGAAGTCAACAGATGAATAATAATAATTCACCATACAAATAGAGAGATTTAAGAGCGAGGGAGTACGGTAATTATTTAGTTATAGTGTTATGCACAGTTAGAGAAGAGACGGAGAGAAAGAAAAAAAAATAATTATGGTTTTATAAATATAGTTTCCATTTTTTACTATCGTATATCTACTCCAAAAACTTGTCGAGTGCTTTATATCGGTTATAAAATATTTACTTGTTGTAACACAACAATTTTAAATAAAACTTTTGCATATATATATATATTTTTTTTAATTTATTTTTATATATTTATTTTGCTTTTGAAGACCAACACAATGCGTATGAAGAATGTTAAATTGCCAAGATGACAAAAGAATCTTACCTTAGCAAATTTAACGATCCCAAATATTTTCAAGTTTAAGCAATGCTTCAAGCAAGCTACAACACTCTGAAATTGACATATTCATTAATATATATATATATATATATATATATATATATATATATATATATATATATATATATATATGTATATATATATATATGTTTTGTGAGGTTTTTATTTTGTTAATATTTCTGGCAATATTATTACAACAATATGACCCTCCCTAAGTATAACAATATATATATATATATATATGTATATATATCTATGTATATATATATATATATATATATATATATATATATATATATATATATATATATATATATCTATATATATATATATATATATATATATATATATATATATATATATACATATATATATATATATATATATATATATATAGATATATATACATATATATATATATATTGTTATACTTAGGGAGGGTCATATTGTTGTATATATATATATATGTGTATATATATATATATATATGTATATATATATATATGTATATATATATATATATATATATATATATATATATATATATATATATATATATATATATATATATATATATATAAATATATATATATATATATATACAATTATATTGTAGACACTCTATATATCTCAGTGTGTACTTAGTGCTCAATGAGATATTTACCTCATTTTTATATATTCTCCAATCTATGTAGAGAAAAAATTCGTTGTTGCTTACTGCTATTTTTTTAGCAGCCAAGCCATCAACAAGTCTATAATATTCCCGCTTGCTCTAGTGGCCAGATCACGTACGGGTCACTTTAATGGCTATAGCCCATACGTACTGGTAGTTAGCAATATATTTGCTGACCGTGGGACAAATGTCCTATAGAATGGAAATAGCTATCTGAAGAAATCTACTTTCCGTTGGAAATTCCCCGAATTTCCAATCCTTTGTGGATGGAAACCGCCTGTAATAGCATTATGAACAGGTAGATATTTAAATTATTTTTTCATTTATTTAAAGGATTGTTTAATTTTTTTTGTTCTGCTCATCAATTTTTATAGTTCTGGTATCTCTAATTAGTACCATAGAACAACAATTATATTGTAGACACCCTATATATCTCAGTGTGTACTTAGTGCTCAATGAGATATTTACCTCATTTATATATATATATATATATATATATATATATATATATATATATATAAAAAGAGATGAAATCGAAAATGCAACTGGAGTCTTATTTTTTAAATATATATATATATATATATTTATTTGGTTCTTTTACCGGTTTCGCAGCTCTTCTGCTTTTCAAAAGGTGAGTTGAGATGGAGGGTCTGTGGTTTTTCTCACATATATATTTATATATATATATACATAAATATATATACATATATATATATATTTATATATATATATATATATATATATATATATATATATATATATATATATATATATATATATATATATATATATATATATATATATTTATATATATATACATACATATATATACATATATATATATATATATATATATTTATATATATATAAATATATATATATATATATATATATATATATATATATATATATATATATATATATATATATATATATAATATAAGATCAAAAGATGGTTAAAGGAGTTCCATATATTTTATTATGCGCATTTCAAAAACAAACATCATCAAACAATAATATTTGTGTTTTCATCAGATAAAACAGGAGAACATGATATGAAGGCTAAAAAACACTTGTTGATAGTGCAGTTTTAAATCAACATATGAAAAGTGGTTTTAGATTGATGTGTGATATTGGGAAAAATATTTTATTTAGAGAGGGGGGGAGGATGAAAAGGGAAGGAGATGAGAGGGAGAGATGGGTGATAGAGAGAAAGAGATAGGTTTTATAACTGAGAGGAGATATATTTTATATAGAGGGGTTGAAAACCGTTGGAAGATACTGTATAAATTAAAAATTTTGAAAATTAACGAAGGGAGGATATGTGCGAGGAAAAAATATTTTATTTAGGGAGGGGGGGGGGTTGAAAGGATGAAAAAAAGGGAGAGGAGATGAGAGTGAAGGTGGAAAGGGAGAGATGGGTGATAGAGAGAAAGAGATAGTTTTTATAACTGAGAAAAAGATATAATGTTTTAATATAGAGAGGTTGGGAACCGTTGGAAGATAATGTATAAATTAAAGGAATTTGAAAATTAACGAAGGGAAATTATGTATGAAGATAGAGAGAAAAAATAATAATTGTGGGTGAATATTCTAACGTCAAAAGAAGAAATGTATGTATAGTGGCAATTTCAAAAATAGCAAAGAGAAAAATGTTAAGGTTTATGTGTAGAAGGATTTGAGAAAAATAATGTGAAGTTAAAGTTTGTATATTGAATTCATATGTATTAATAATGAATTCGTTGATGGGGAGAAAAAAATAATAATAAATTAAGGATGAAATTGAGATTAAAAAGATTTATGATAGAGAGAAAAAAATAATAATGATTGCGGATGAATATTCAAAATGTCAAAAACAAATGTTATTGTTTTACGAGAAGTTAGAATGAGGGTAATGAGTAAACGAGTATTATAGAGTGTATAATGCCCTTTAAAGAAAGGTAGATGGGTATATTTTTTAAAGAATATATGGGTATATATTAAAAAAAAAATAATAATAAATTAAGGATGAAATTGAGATTAAAAAGATTTATGATAGAGAGAAAAAATAATAATGATTGCGGATGAATATTCAAAATGTCAAAAACAAATGTTATTGTTTTACGAGAAGATAGAATGAGGGTAATGAGTAAACGAGTATTATAGAGTGTATAATGCCCTTTAAAGTAAGGTAGATGGGTATATTTTAAAGAGGTGTATGTATATGTGCCTTTGAGAAAAGATTCTAAATTGATAAAGAATTGAATATTAACTGTATACTTTGTGAAAAGTTCTATGGAATTTATGCAGGCAGATAGAAAACAAATCTGAGCGTCTATTTATTATGGATTCTAGGTTAGAGATAATGGTAAATTTTTCATTTAGGCAGAGATTACAGATTTTAGATAGAGAGCTGTTCAAGTATGAGGATGCAGAAGAAATCTTTTTCCAAAAGATGTTATATTTAATGTTTTTGTCTTTTAAGGACCATATGAGTTCTAAGAGAGCAGTGTTAGTTATTTTAAGTTTGTATTTGAAAGATGAATGATGATTATAGAGACGAGCTTTAAAAGAGGTGGAAGTGGAGCCAAAATAGGTGAAGGAATTGGTGCTAGTTATAATTTTACATTCATAAATTAAGTTTTTATCGAGGCAATGGTTGTTGAGAGGACATTTATTTTTAATGCGGCAGTTGCAATTAGAGAGATTATTAATGAGTGATCTAGTGTTATCTATAGAAGGAATTGGATTGGAGAAGTTGTTTGCGATAGGAATAATAGGAATAATAGTTTCTTGATTTAGAGTTGGATTATGAACATTTAGCGAAGTTGTGTTTGACGTTGCATTTGGGTTTACAGAAGTTAGCCTAGGGTTTACAATGACGTCGGGAGTACTATTACTGTTATTATGAAATTCAATATTGGAAGGAAGAGATTTAGTATTTAATATTTTGTTGTTGTGTTTAGAGATGATGTTGGAAATATTGGAGGATGTAGAATACGAAAATTTGATGGTGTGTTTGTTAAATATTTTACTATAGATATGTGAGGGAGGGAAGCATTTATTTAAGGCACTAAAAAATAATTTAGGAATATTGTTATTAATAGAGATGGAGAAAGGAGCATTATACCAGATTATGTTTTTGTATCTAGGTCTTTTATTAAAATTATTGGAATGGTTATGATTAAATATTCTACTGTAAGTTTTCCTAGAATTTGTTTCTTTATTATATTTGATTTTATCTGGATAGCCGGCTTTAGAAAGTGCGTTATTATAGTAATTGGCGTTAGCATCAAAGATGTTTTTATTAGAAGATATGTTAGATATTCTATTTCCAATATTATTAACTATAGCATTCTTGATATTGGTAGGATGGTTAGATTTAAAGTTAACATAATTAAGATTCTCATTGTTTTTATGGTAAGGGTAATATAGGCCAGTGTCAAGATTAAGAGATACATCCAAGAAATTAGCTAGTTTGATACTATTATCAAATTCAATTTTGAGGTTATGTTGGTTAAAGAGATTACGTATATTGTTCTTAATAATATTAAGTTTAACTATATTGCAATTTAGGATAGTAAAGAGTCCATCGTCACGATAAATTCCACCGCGAAGTTGAGGAATTTTCCGACTCAAAGAGTTCAAAATGAAGATACCAATTAAATCAGTCAATTGGGATGAATCGGATGCTCCCATTGTGATGTCGAAGTTGTTAGAGGTATCGGCTCTGGTCCAATATTCGTTGTTGAACTCTAGGATGGTTTTACGTGCGGTGAGGATGATGTGAAGTTCATCTGTGGTGATGTCAGAATATTTAAGTGCGAAAGATAGAGCATTATTGAGAAGTGAAGGCGAAATGGAGGAATAGTAGCTGGCAATATCGAATTGAATAAATTTTAGTTTGTTTTTATTATCCAATTTGTTGAACCAGCCAATCACTTCAGAAGTACCAAACCATAAATTTAGGTTTAAAGAAGAGCAATTAGAACTAACCTGTGGGATAATCCTATCCAAGATGGCTTTACTAACAACCCCCAGATCGGATTTAGAGGGGGCGATTAATCTAACAGGTAGTTCAGTGCGAAAATTGTTTTTGTGATCCTTGAGATTTATCCTCGGAGTTCTTGGGAGGAATGGTTCGGTCTTTTTTTCAATGCCAAGTTTTGACATAATCTCATAGGCTTCAAGGTTTATGCATTCTAAATTTTCATGGTTGGTTTTACGATACTTTTTCCTAAGTTCCTTTAGGATAAGGTTGTTATAATTATCCTTGGAAATACCATATAGGTTATTGGTCTTGTCAGAGTGGACTAAAACATTTTTTGAGGAATTTAGGTTAGAGATTGTGTTCTTGGGATTTACAAGGTGCTCTTGTCCTTTGTAAGGGTGTCTCTTGAATTTAAGATTTTTTATAATTTTAGTTAATTCTTCCTCGAATTGTGCTAGATTTTTGTTGGAAGGAGGATTTCGTCTAGAATTAAAAAGATGATCGAGGAAGTTGTGTTCTTTGGTATGAAAGTTCCCTTTTAGGCGCTGGTCATAGAAATAGGCTGTCCATCTAAGTCTTCTTACGAAGGAGTCAGTTTTTTCAATAAGAAGTTTGGTGAATTCAGATTTACCAGGTATAGGAATGTCTTTAGTTGAATTGGTTATGTTGTAATAATTCATGTAATAATCCATATATGATCTGCATTGCTTTATTGTACTACAATAAAACTCACCTCCTACATATATATATATATATATATATATATATATATATATATATATATATATATATATATATATATATATATATATATATATATATATATATACACACACATATATATATATATATATATATATATATATATATATACACACACACATATATATATATACATATATATATATATATATGTATATATATGTATATATATATAGTTATATATATATATATATATGTATATATATATATTTATATATATATATATATTTATATATATATATATATATGTGTATATATATATATATATGTATATATATGTGTATGCGGGAAGGAGCAACTTAACGGACATGATTTTTAACTGTGGTAAGAAATGTTTTTCTTATATCAAAGTTTATTGGGCTTCCACTGATGATTTATAAGCGCTCACCTAAATATATTCTTACATGAATGTATATTAGGCTTCTACATAAACTGGAAATATTCTCCGAATTTGTAGAAAACTTATAATGAAACAATTGTTTGGAAAGAGAGATATATTTTAACTTTAATTATATCTCATAAAATAATACAACTGGCTTTTCCACATAATACATATTGTTAGCACCCCAAACACTTAAATTGGGTTTATATTAAAATATAACCTAATGTTTGTTGAGTGAGATGGTTACCAGTCAGAGATTAGCTTTAAACTATCTCTGTTATTGTATTATATATATATATATATATATATATAACGAAATTGCACAGCAACTACATGATGGGAGAGAGAACATCCTCAACACTCACATGATGATGTGGACCGACATCCTAAAGCCAAGCAGACGCATTGCCAACAACTTCCAGGCGTCTAACAATGGCATACCACCCTTGTATGGGCTCCGCAAAGACCACAAGACAGTCGACGACCCGACAACAGGACCACCAACAAGACCCGTATGCGGAGCAAATATAGCTAGCAACTACAGGATCTCCTACTTCCTCTCAATGGTTATACGCCCAATAATCAAGATGACCCCCAGATGTATGTGACAGTACAGAGGACTTCCTCAGCAGAATCATTGAGTGCAACAAAAACAGGAACCTATCCAACTGCATAATAGGCAGCATGGATGTGGTATCACAGTACCCATCCATTAACATTGATTTTGCTGTGGAAAAATGTGTGGAGATGATCATTGACAGTGAGGTGGAGTTCTGCGACGTCGACACAGACGAACTGGGCCTCCTACTTAGACTTACCTACGACAGTGACTACCTAGACAGCCATGAACTTAGACGTTTCTGCTCCAGTAGACCCATAAGAGGTAGACCCCCCCCACCATAACTTCAATGGCTAAAAAGACTCCCATGGGAAGTTGCATTGGATGGACCAAAGCTATACGGACGCCCCAAAACAATGATCAGGCTTATTTAATTTTTTAGAATTGTGATTGGCTATATTCCTAGCTAGATTAGGTGTAGTGGAGTAGGAGAGTCTTATTGTGTTCTTATTAAAGATGGTGTAGTACCTATGTTGTATGAGGGGTGTGTGTATGTGAATGTGTCTGTTGACACCTGAAATATAGCTTAAGAGAAACATGACAATAATGAAAGGCACCAAATATTTGAACTGGTTTATAGAATTCTCTTGGCCTTTGTCACTCTAAGTAGAGCTTTAAAGAATTAGCTTTTAAAGAATTTCCCTTTTCCTTAAATCCATCAACCATGACCCACCCCCAACCATCTTATAGGCACCTGAAATATAGGCATTGTTAGCTTAAGAGAAACTTAAAAATAAGGAGTGGCACCCCAATTTGAACTTGTTTATAGAATTCTTTCTGCCTTTGTCACTCTAAATATAAATTATAGCCTTAAAGAATTAGCTTTTAATGAATTCCCTTTTCTTTCAACCAATGACCTCCACCCATCCCACTCCCCACCTCTCCTACCACCTGAAAAGATATAAATACCACAACATTTATTTTGGACAGCCAGATTCCTGATGATTTCTAAAGAATGAAACAGTTCTAGTCCTGTAGAATCTCATCTATATTAAAACTAAATATATATATATATATATATATATATATATATATATATATATATATAGATAGATAGAAAGTTGTAGTTGCTGTTTGTTTATTTGTTTGTTCACGAACTCCTCCTATGGTTTTGGAGATAGACCCGCATAACCTTATATATTCTGAAACTACATTCACCAGGGTACTTGGATAAGTATGTTTCATTTTAATCAAAGGGTTCCCCGGGGGGCACAAACCCCCGCTGATAATGTTTTCCTTTCGATTTATATGAAATGTAAACCATAGGTAAATGACAACATATGATGCCTATTCACAAAATTTCAGTAAATTTCAATAATATTGACACCCTAATGGGGCTTAAACCCCCTATAGTGAAAATTTTGGAAGCCCGTAACTTGAGTATTGGAACCTCTATTATCTCGGGGTTTTTCTATTAAATGTAAATCAACAAAAAATGAAATGATCAAGTTTTGAATTTATATTTTGAAAAAAGTTATTTACAAGAAACAACATAAGAATAAGATATTACAAAAAATTATGTTTGCCAATTTTTGATGCATTACATTTTACATTGAAATTCAGGGTTTTTCTCCATAAATCATATCACTGATTTAAAATCAATCATCATTTTCTTACAAAAAGAAATGTGTGAAACGCAGCAAGGCGCGGGTAATTCGGCTAGTATATATGTGTGTGTGCGTGTGTTTTTGTGTGTAGTGTGTGTGTGCTTCTATGTGCATGTATATGTGAATGCGTGTTTGTGTATATGTGTGCAAGTCCATGCGCCTGTGTGTGCGTGTGTCTGTGTTTCTCTGTGTGTATGTGCTTCTTGACGTGTCTGTGTGTTGTCATGTCACGTCCATCTAGCCAATGACGTCTTGACTATCGTGTTTTACCGTTTATCTCTTTTGAATTGGAATAAATGAGACCGTCAAGTTGGTTGAAACATTTGTTCATATCACCACATCGCTATATCTATTTATAAACCTTTTTCCTTTCATGTATAAAGATAATTTCTTTTGACTGACTCATTGTTAGACGGTGTATTAATGTCGTATTTCGACCCATTAGCTTTGTCATTTATCATGACTGGAAGATTTTCTAAGCAGAGTGGAAACTGATTGCAATACATGAAACCGACTGTTAATGTTAAAACATAGTTATACCTTTATTTTAGTTAGTTACACTTACTATAGCGTGTATCTATTCAGATCAATTTCTTCTCAACATTCTTACTTTAATGAATAAATGTAAATGTTCTTTTAACATCAACTTATGTGAGTGGATGTCATTATTAACAAGAATTTAGTTTCTCTACTTTGTTTTTTCTGTTTTCCGTCAGATATTTTATATTGCTTGTTTTTTACTGGATGCTCTTTTAGTTCTTTTTAATACATTGACCTGTTGCTTTAGAAGTTCGATTTACAACCATCAAATGGTTTCGAAATTTGCACGATATTTTTTCCCGAAATTTGTGACACATTCAGTAAATGTATTCTACTATGTCACAGTTAATCCTTGTTGTCTTTTGTGAGTGAAATTTAGTAGTCGGAAGCTGTCCCTGAACCCGCCGTGTACACACGCACATATGTATACATACACAAATACGCACACAAACACACACACACACGCACACACACACACACACACACACCCACACACACACACACACACACACACACACACACACACACACACACACACACACACCCACACACACACAAACATACACTTATATATTTATTAGTAAATAAATAAATATATATATGAAGACAAACATAGAATATTCGAAAATATTCTGTATGTTTATAATAAACATTTTGAAGACCCAATCGCTATAGAATAGAATACGTCACGTATTACAATTTGAGATTCTCGATAAAAGCAAGGGAAGTAATCTACGCGTTTCATTCTTGTTAGAAATCATCAGGATTACATATCCAATGCTTTTATCGAGAACGACACAGCTAGAGACTTATAGAATACTTAGCTGTGTACAGGAACTGGTTTGAAAGAGCGGTAGCCGGTCCGGCAGAAATTAGAATTTGTACACAGCTAAGTATTCTATAAGTCTCTAGCTGTGTCGTTCTCGATAAAAGCATTGGATATGTAATCCTGATGATTTCTAACACGAATGAAAGGCGTAGATTACTTCCCTTGCTTTTATCGAGAATCTCAAATTGTAATACGTGACGTATTCTATTCTATAGCGATTGGGTCTTCAAAATGTTTATTATAAACATACAGAATATTTTCGAATATTCTATGTTTGTCTTCACATATATATCGCTATTTCAGAGCATTAAATCCAAATATATATATATTTAATATAGAAATGGCACCCCGGTGTGAACTTGTCTATAGAATTCTTTCTGCCTTTGTTTCTCTAAATATAGTTTTTAAAGAATTCCCTTTTCTGTAAACCCATCAACCAATGACATCCACCTATCACAACCACCACCCTCTCCTACCACCAGAAAAGATATAAATACCACAACATTACTTGGACAGTCAGCTTCCTGATGATTTCTCCCGAACCCGAATGAAACAGTTTTAGTCCTGTAGAAGCCTTTCTATATTTAATATGTATACTCTGCTTTGTATTGAGTACCTTACATACTGTCCTTACCCCCGATTGAACCCGGGATAAACTTATATATATACACATTATATATATACACATTATATATATATATATATATATATATATATATATATATATATATATAGAGAGAGAGAGAGAGCGAGAGCGAGCGAGAGAGAGAGAGAGAGAGAGAGAGAAGGCAAGAGAAAGAACGAGAGGGAGGGAGATTGAGTGAGAGATAGAATGATAGTTAAAAAGAGAGACATGATCAAACAGATATGGATATATATAGAGCGAGAGCTAGACTGTATGATGAAAGGACAGAAAATACTCCGGTGAGGACTAACTTCTAAATCAACATCTTAGCTCTTCTTACCTTCCAACACTTAGTTCCTATCTCTTAATCCTTACCTCTTAGTTCTTACCATTTAGCTCATACTTCTTAGCTCTTAAGTCTAAGCCCTGTCCGTAACTTCCGGTGCTTAAAGCAGCAGGTTTCGGCCATCATGGTCGATCTGTGGCGATTCTCTCCGCACCTGTTCAACTAATTAATGCGTATCTGAGAGCCACGTGGAATGTTCAGTAATACGGTATCTTGCAGTGGCTGGGGCATGCTTCACAAAAGACTCACTTCGTTTCTGACTTTGTCTTTCAAGATGACCATCAATAGCTACATTGGCTTCAATTTCCATATTTCACTGCCATAACATTATTGCTATATAGACTTTTAGTGCCAATACTTGGTGTTGTTGTCTAGATTTGGTGCATGCGCTAGAATATGGCTCCGACCTTACCAATTCTGTTTTTCCCATCAATTTCGAATGTTTCCATTGGCACTGATCACAGTCTTAGTCTTAACAACACTAAGACAAGCCCGGTTGAGAAAGGAGGAGGGTTGGGGCGTGGGGTTAGCAGCCCTATCCCCGTAAAAACCTTTCACCGCTACAGAAACGACGAGAAAAAACCATTTTGATACCCAGCGGCGGACAAGAGAAGACACGTCATCCCTGGATGCACCTATGATGGGGCCGGGTCAAAGCCGAAAGGAGGCCCGACCGCGGATAAGTCCTATCTTCAACGCTAAATCAAACACAAGAGTTGGCACCTGGAATGTCCGCACGCTCTTTCGGGACGGGCGGGTGGAGCAGGTGCTGATGGAGATGAGAGAATATCACAGTATGTGGCAGAAATTATCCTCTTCTTTTACAATCTGATGAAGATTTGAGTTGTAGGATTTATTTGCATAGCTTTCGTCTTTCCAAAGCTAATTCTAAGATTATTCTTTTAGATTGGTGGTGGTTTTACAAAACAATTCATATTTCTATCAGGTGTGCCATAGAATCAGCAAAATTCCTGTCACAAAGCCTTTCAATTTCCTACATTTTAATCCGATCCTGCAATCCTAGTACCAAGATTAGATTTTACAACAGCAATGTGCTTTCAACATTACAGTGTGGGTCCGAAACGCTGACACTGTGATACCAGACAAGAGAACTAATTAGATGCTTTATATAAAAATACCTACGCAACATTTCTGACACTAAATGAGATGACCTCATCAACAACAAAGATGTCCATCAACGAATCCACCAACAATGTGTGTCTAACATCATTTGCAAGTGTCAATTTGGCTGGTTGGTACACGTCTCACGACTCCCAGGTGAGAAGCATACTAATCAGGTCCTGTACTGGTACCCCATAGAAAGTGGACGTCCCAAGATGAACTGGTGGCAGACAATCGAAAGATACCCGAAAGACGTCAACAAATGCAATTGACTTTGATCATTGGAGCCCTTTGACTGCCTTATGTGTCTCGAGACAAGAGAGCTTCTAAATCTAAATCTAAGCAACTCTGTAGTGTCATCATTCGTAATCTTCTTCATTTCAAAGTCAACTGCTAATAGGAATAGAATGGATGACAATGCAGTGCTGGCAAACACCAATGAAGCTGTTAAATTCGTTAGTATCAACAAAATCTCTTTTGACCAAGCAGCCAGATTTCTCATAAAGTCTCTGGTTCATAGAAATATGTTCGGTAATATCAGAGACTTTCGCGATATTCTACTGAGATTTCCGATAAATGCTGTCAATAGACTTCTTGAAATCTACTGAGTTTACTGTCGGGACCTGTTGGAACTCTGGATATTCGTCATGATGTTTGTCAGTGTGAAACAAAAGGTTCAGTGTATAAATAGAACCCTTCTTGCTGCTTTGGGAGTATTCATTCATTTTCTATCGGATCCTGATCCATAGCGCAATGTAGAAGAGTTTTTTTCTGGTGCAGAAAGGAATGCAATTCCTCTTCAGTTGTTCCAGACTGCCAAGTTTTACCATGACCACAGTCGACTAAAAATAGTTATTGTTTCCAGCACTGGTTGGAAGAGCTCAGTTCAAATCGAGTAGCTAAAACCTAAACGTGGGTCAGAACTTGTAATGAGCTGACATTGCATCAGAATACGTGTATGTGTTTTCCCTTTACACCTCTTAACGCGCAGTACTGTTCGTTTACATCTCACGAATTGGCGGTTGGCGCAAACAGAAATCGAAAAAATAAATACCAACTTTTATATATATATATATATATATATATATATATATATATATATATATAAATATAAGTATGTATACGTACACACATATATGTATACAGACGTACAGTAGTATGTATATACATACATACATGCACACATATATATATATGTACGTATGGATTTACCGAAGATTTATTATAATGTCCGGTTTGTTTGTAAACAAAAAGCCCGAATTAAGCCGTACAGTGTTCGGCAACCATCGTTGCCCTTTTGTTCAACACTGACAAAGGAACAATGAACCAGTGTCTAGCTTATTAGCTGTCATCAGCACCGTATACCTTCCTGTCAGTCGATTGAGCAAAGGAAAGTATATACTTTCAAACGCGCAATCGACTGACGGGAAGGTATACGGTGCTGATGACAGCTAATAAGCTAGAAATAGTTCATAGTTCCTTTGTCAGTGTTGAACAAAAGGGCAACGATGGTTGCTGAACACTGTACGGCTTAATTCGCGCTTTTTGTTTACACACAAACCGGACATTATAATAAATGTTCGGTAAATCCATACGTACATATATATATATGTGTGCATGTATGTATATATACATACTACTGTACGTCTGTATACATATATGTATGTACGTATACATACTTATATTTAAATAACAGCCGTACTAAGAGTGAGAGGACTAGTACTGTTTCATTTGGGAAAAATGAAACAGTTCTAGTCCTGTAGAAGCCATTTCTACATTAAATATTTATACTCTGCTATGTATTGAGTATCTTATTTACTGTGGTTAACCCCGATTGAACCCGGTATAACCATATATATGTATATATATATATATATATATATATATATATATATATATATATATATATATATATATATATATATATATATATATATATATATATATATATATATATATATATATATATAACAAAGGAATTGTGGTAAGGAACCAGATAGAGCATAACGCACCAGAGTATTCAATACTTAGGGTAGTAGAGTGGGAAATAGGAAAAAGTATGACACCGACGGCAAAGCTCAAGCCGTTTCGACGGCTATTTCTAGACTAGAAATAGTCTAGAAATATCCATCGAAACAGTCTGGAAATAGCCATCGAAACGGTTTGAGCTCTGCCGTCGGGGTCATACTTTTTCATATATATATATATATATATATGTATGGCATAACAAGTTATCGTTTTAGATAATCCAGTTAGAGGTTGTGAGTACTCTGTACTATGGATAGTTTTAACGTACGGCGTAGTTTGACTCAACAAGAGGTTTCCTTAAGGTCGAGTGACGCAATTTTGAGTGATCAGCGACTTTTAGACTCACCTGATCAATGAAACAATTGTTAATATTGTAAATAACACTTTTTTGTACAGCCGGCCATGTTATTCTTCACTCTTTCACTATATATACATATAGTAATAATAATAAATGTGAAGACTAAAATTCAAAGGGGGCTCGATAAGAATAAATATATATCAAATATATAAGGACCCTTGAGCAAATACTTATTAAAATAACAGATTAAAGTTTAAGCAAAGAATCGCTGCTTTGACCCTTAATAGGATCAGAAGATCCCGTTAAGGGTGAAAGCAGCGATTCTTTGCTTAAACTTTAATCGGTTATTTTAATATATATATATATATATATATATATATATATACAAATTTATTATTATTACTATATATATATATATATATATATATATATATATATATATATATATATATATATATATATATAGTAATAATAATAAATTTGAAGACTAAAATCCAAAGAGAGCTCGATAAAGATAAATATATATCAAATATATAAGAACCCTAGAGCAAATATTTATTAAAACAACAGATTAAAATTTAAACAAAGAACCGCTGCTTTCACCCTTAACGGGATCTTCTGAAACTAAAAATATCAAGCTGTGAACGCAGAAGTAAATATTTAGAAAAACGTTACAACCGAAGGAAAACAGAAAGACGATACTTTGGTTCGTGAAGTCGTTCCCTGGCAAAGAACGGAAAAAAGCGAAGAAACTACGTCGTTATGTGGAGCGAGAGAACAAATAAACGCAAAGACAAAACTTCGTTCATGGTATAAATGAAGTCATAGACTAATATTCTATTTAGGAAACCGAATGATACTCGGCTTCAGACTTAAGAATAATGTTTCGAAGTTTATAGACATGAGAAATTCAAAACTCGGGAATTTTCTCCCTTCTTCTCGAAAAGGGATGTCCACTGGATTAGAACGAAATTTAGTGGGGTAACAGTTTTTTTTCTCGTCCTGGTACCCAATGAGAGACCAGTATTGAAACGGCTCCTCCTTTATTCAGTGGTAGCCGTAATTGGATCCTCGCAACCAAGGTTGCGCATATATATTAAGTGTATGACATTTTAATTATATTATATTCATATTTACAGATATACATATATTGCTATATATATATATATATATAAATTTGTCAAGCTGTCTAAACCTATGTTATGACTCTAAGGCCTACAACCTTATCGAGTGTTTTGCTGCACATTCATAATTGTATATCGTTGGCTTGGCCACAGCTAAAACTTCGATTTTTCTAAACTTCCACTTGTATATATATATATGTCTGTATATATATATATATATATATATATATATATATATATATATATATATATATATATATATATATATATATATATATATATATATATATATATATATATATATATATATATATATATATATATATATATATATAGGAATGAGTAGGACCCCGACGGCTGAGCTCAAGCCGTTTCGACGGCTAATTCTGGACTAAATGAAGATTTTTATCCTGGTATTTGAATAGCCGAGCTTCTCAAGGGGTAATTTCATATATGGTAAAAGTGATTGTCACGAGGATTGGTCAAAAGTTTGTTGTTGAGACATAATAATTCTATGATGGCAATTAGTGGAGGGAAGGGGTAGCTGAACCTGCCAGTAGAAGAAAGAGGGAGAAGGGGTGGAGGAGACCCAGTCATGCGTTGATAGTGCCGACTACAGCTGGGCATGAGGTCAAAGAAGATACTAGGGAAGAGGAGGGGGAGGACGTCGAAACAATTAGTAAAACAATATGGGGTATATAAATAGAAAAATACCGAGTGTTAAAAAGCAATTAAATGTAAAAAAAAATAAATAAACAATTTCTGGTTACTACGACCTAAGTCTCTCACTGGTACTGCCAGGCTAAAGAAAGGTTTACTAGGTGGGACGGAATTATAATGAGACCCCTTTAAGAGGTATAAGTAATAAACCGAGTTTATCTTACGGTGACGGGTCAACAAGTGAAGGGCCAAAATACTAAAGAAACTACCACGAAATAATAAATAAAGGTTTCTACCCAGGCACAAAGCCAGCAACCAACCAGTGCAAAAAGTAAACTAATACGAAATAATAATTCAGAATCCCGAAAAAGAATACTAATACTATCTCTAAGGGTGCCGCCACGATACAAAAGTTCTGTTTTATAAATTTTGACATACCAAGAAAAGATACCTTAACGGTTGAAATTATCCTTGTATTGAACCGTTAAAGTATCTTTACTTGGTTATGTCAAAATTCATAAAACACATTTTTTCTTAGCTTTGTAGGGACCTATAATAACACACACACACACACACACACACACACACACACACACACACACACACACACACACACACACATGCTTACGCACGTGCCCAAGTATAGCTCTTTTTACAAAACGTTTTTTTTTCCATTTCAGGTAGACGCGCGCCATCATCCACTTTTCTAAAGTATAAATCATACACAAGACGCCAGCACCAATAGTTTTGCAAGAGATGTCAACATGAATGGACTTGTTATTTTTATCTAAAGACATTTTTTCCAATTCCATCCCGCCCGTCCCTCAATCTATCTTATTTCTCATTCTTTCTTCTGATGAAGGACTAGCGTCCGAAACGTTAAGACCTTCTTCCTGTTATATCAAGCGTTAACCTAATGTATACCTTCCATATACTGCACCGATTGTGTTGTTATTTCTGTTTACCTTTACCTTTTACATACATATATATATATATATATATATATATATATATATATATATATATATATATATATATATATATATTTATAAAATGGCTGCCCCCTCGTTATTGAGTATGGCCATTGCACGATATACCATTATTAATAATTATTAATTAATACTATCGTGCAGTGCCTGTGCGTGAAGATACTTTTTAAAGTGAGGAAAGACTGTGCACTGAGCCAATCCCACTCTCTGAGCGACAGTAGCTATAACCCGAAAAGAAGAAAAGATCAACATCATCGGTAACTACAGAGCTGCAGGTTTTATATCGGAGTTATCCCAGTTTCCTGAGTTGCCTTCTCCTAGAAGAATGCCCTGACAAAGGCTAGGGGTCCTTCACTCCTAGTGGTTTAACTGCGCGATTGGGTGTCCGGCCCGACTATTTCTATGTCCCAGCAAATATACATACACATGTACATGTGTATGTATACATATACATACATATGTACATGTGTTTATACATATTTACACACTTTTGGATGGCCGTCGACTCTTATGAGTTCTTCCGCCCTTTGTCCTGCAGGGTGTTCAAAATCACCCACCTCACCAAGTAAACTTGGTGGGGTTGCTGGTTTAGTCAATGTACTACCATCTTACCCAATGATTTCACACTGAATCACGTCCACGTGCCCAACGAAGATAACATTCATGTATACATATATGTGTGTATGTATATGTATATATATATATTTTATATATATATATATATATATATATATATATATATATATATATATATATATATATATATATATATATATATATATATATATATATATATATATATATATATATATATATATATATATATATATATGCAAAGTTCTATTTAAATTGTTGGGATACAACAAGCAAATATTTTTATAACTGATATAAAGCACTCGACAAGTATTTGGAGTAGATATGCGATATTAACAAATGGAAACTATATTTATAAAACCATATTTATTTCATTATACATATTTCAAGGATACCAAGTTAAATTATGGTATGCCTTCATCAGACAAAATACAATATATACCAGTTTTATAAATAAACATTGACGTACCCTTTCAAAATGCAACCGTTACTTTTGGAAGACATCAGGATTGTGGTTTGATTATTTTAGTAAGTCGTTGTGTTAAGGAGAAGTAAAAAGACGGAGAGAGAAATGTGGAGAAAAGAAAGGGAGAGATAAATAAAGAAAAAGAAGAAAGATTGAAGACATAGATTGAACTCAACGTTTAAATATAAATATAAATTTAAAATGTAGTATAATTAATTATGTAATTTGGTTAATATATGAAACCTGTCGATAAATCATTAGATTCCTTCACCTTTTTCATTTTCTTTGGTTAAGTACTCAAGTATAAATAAATTTTCTTCCTAAATATAAATATAAATATAATAAACTATTCTAGAAAAGGTTATCCTTTCAATATCTTGAGTAAAATATACGTAATATAAATTTCTATACTAAATATATTAAACATATTATTTTAACTTAAAATATCCTATAATATTTTAAAATATTTTAATATTTTAATATCTGTAGAATTCGTGTTTTTTTTTGTTTTATTTTTAAAGTTATATTGATATAATATTTTATTTATTTTTTATTAGGTTTGTTTTTATTCTGATAGCTTCTCATAATTTTCAAAAGTTTATCCTTTCAATATCTTGATTAAAATATACGTAAGATAAATTTCTATACTAAATCTATTAAACATATTATTTTAGCTTAAAATATTCTATAATATTTTAAAATAGTTTAATATTTTGATATTTGTAGAATTCTTTTGTTTTTAAGTTATATTGTTATAATTATATTTCCAAAATATAATCCTCTTGTATTGTATATACTCAATTGTACTATGTAATATATTGATGTATACTTATCTCTATACGACTATGTATTTACATATGTGTATTAACATACATATACATGTGTTATATGCTTTTTTATGAGTATATGTCTGTCTATATATATGCATGAGTGACGCGTGGCTACCAATTGGGTGAAGATGCACACACATATTTATATATGTATATCTAAGAATTGTGTGTGTACATGTACATGGTTACCCATGCAGTTTTGATTGCAGATATGCATAATTGATGAAAGTTAATCCTATATATTTATATATATATACTAACATTTTTTATTTAATAACACAAGGAATGTATAGCAGTAATAAAAAAAAATCACTTATGCTTTGTATGTATATATTATATGCGGGAGTAGATATAATGTGTATTTTCTGAGTGTGTGTGTATATATATATATATTTATGTATCTTTGCCTATATGTACGTGCTATATGATAGGTAATTTCTCTAGCAATATATATATTTCGTAATGTTTAAATTCCAATTTTTAATATATTGATCTCAATTTTTAAACTAAATATCTAATCATAACTAAACAATGATTAATTTCTCATATTATATATGTATATTCCATTCATGAATATTAATATTTCTAATTTTATTTATTCATTTCATCTCAATTGTTAACTCAACTTAATATGACATGACTTAAGGTTTTCGTTCTCTCC
>OZ024744.1:7544507-7559507 GCA_964016885.1 Eledone cirrhosa | reverse complement strand
CAGAATCACGTTTATGGTATAAAAGAGGTCGTAGACTAATGTTCTCTTAGGTGGTTCATAGAGACGTTCTCTGGCAATGAACGAAAAAATGAAGATAATAAGTCATATGTGGAGCGTAGAGAACAATAGCACGCAAAAACAAAACCACGTAAATGGTATAGCAGAAGTCGTAGACTAAAATTCTAACTAGGAGACCAAATGAATCTCCGCTACAGAGTTAAGAACAAAGTAAATAAATACAATACAGAAGTAATAGAAATAAATAAATACGTACACGCAAACAAATACGTACATACAGAAGCATACGCAAAACCTTACCATAGGTATACAAAACCACGCACATATAAATATGTGTGTTTGTGTATGCTTGTGTACAAATAAATAAATAATTATATAAACGTATATAAGTAAATAAATACGTATATAACAAGCGCACACACATACCTACATATAAATACACGAATGTTCGGAGACGTAAGTCAACTAAAACAAGAAGTATACATATACACACACCCACCATACGAACGAACCTGCATACTCACGCAGACGCAAAACTCCCCTTTCCCTATTAAAATTTCTTACTCTACGACTCCTAACCTTGCACATAACATCACAGCTTCAAATTTAGCTAAACTACCTAGCCGTAGGAACACGTGCAACCCTGTAGTTAGTACTAACTGTAATTGTAGGAATCGGGCTGATTGCCCCTTTCCGGGAAATGCCTCTCTAGTAACATTGTCTACAAATGTAAGGTTGTAACACCCACGTCCCGTAGGGCCTACATAGGGTTAACCACCAATAGTTTCAAGCAGCGTCTCTACATGCATACCCATTCTTTTCGTTACCCTCTAAGAAGGAATATGACGTCACTTTCAGCTTATATCTGGAGTCTAAAAGACAACCACACCCAATATAAGTTACACTGGGAGATCCTAGCGAGGGCTAGATCGTATAACGGAAATAAAAGACCATGTGACCTCTGCGCCGCTGAGGCCCTGGAAATACTCTACGCCACAGACCACATCTTAAACAAAAAATCTGAGGCAATTTCGGCTTGTAAACATAAATTGCACAAAACTTTCCTGTATTACAGCCCAACGTTATACCCTAACGGATAGTACGATCTATACGTGGATATTTTACGTCTTGATGTGGGAGCTAAGTATATGTTTTGTTTATTCCTTTACTTATTTGCATAGGTAAGTATATATTACCCGTATGTTTTGTGAAGGTATGTATACCTTCTCGTACGTATATTTGATTGTTATGGCGTATAATTTTTATATATTCTGGTATTTAGGGTTTGGCTATGTGTATAGGGGAGTTTTACGTCTGCGTGAGAATGCATGTTCGTACGTATAGTGGGTGTGTGTATATGTGTACTTCTTGTTTTAGTTGACTTACGTCTCCGAACATTCGTATATTTATATGTAGGTATGTGTGTGCGCTTGTTATATACGTATTTATTTACTTATATACGTTTATATAATTATTTATTTATTTGTACACAAGCATACACACACACACATATTCATATGTGCGTGGTTTTGTATACCTATGGTAAGGTTTTGAGTATGCTTGTGTATGTACGTATTTGTTTGCGTGTACGTATTTATTTATTTCTATTACTTCTGTATTGTATTTATTTACTTTGTTCTTGACTCTGTAGCGGAGATTCATTTGGTCTCCTAGTTAGAATTTTAGTCTACGACTTCTGCTATACCATTTACGTGGTTTTGTTTTTGCGTGCTAATGTTCTCCACGCTCCACATATGACTTATTATCTTCGATTTTTCGTTCATTGCCAGAGAACGTCTCTATGCACCACATAAGAGAACATTAGTCTACGACCTCTTTTATACCATAAACGTGGTTCTGTCTTTGCGTGTAATTGTTTTTCACCGCTCCTATTAATGACGTATTATTCGTTTTTTCCCGTTCTTTGCCAGCGAACGTTACCACGAACCAAAGTATCGTCTTCCTGTCTTCCTCCGGTTGCAACGTTTTTTGAAATATCCAGTTCTGCGTTTACAGATTGACTATGTTAGTTTCAGAAGATCCCGTTAAGGGTGAAAGCAGCGATTCTTTGCTTAAACTTTAATCTGTTATTTAATAAATATTTGCTCTACGGTTCTTATATATTTGATATATATTTATCCTTATCGAGCCCTCTTTGGATTTTAGTCTTCAATTTTATTATTATTACTATATATATATATATATATATATATATATATATATATATATCAATATTTCGTTTCTGAATTTGTTTAGCAAGATTCTTTATCTGAAAACGTGTGTTGAAACCGATATTGTTATACTTTGGGAGGGTCATGTTGCCAATAAGAAACACACGCATGATATATATCGAAGCAAGCACCCCAACCATCGATTACCTGTATTAGATACAGAACTCTGGTTAGATACCATTAATAACAAAAAACAAATCCTCCATTCCCATTATGCCAAACCCATGACTTCCGAATATCTGATCCACCGAAACTCAGCTGTTTGGAACCATACCAAAATCAACATACTGATTGCGGATTTGGTACGGGTGATGAGCAACGTGTCCCGCATGTGCAACCTCAAAGAACTAGAGAGACACATACAACACTTCATCCACTGTATGCAGTTCTCTGGTTAAAATCAGAGAGATAAAATCAGAGTATATAGAGGAGCCAGAACCAGATGGGAAAACATGGTAAATAATGACACAAATGGGACCTGCCCCTTGTATAGGAGCAAATTTTGGAATAGAATAGAAAGAACTAGGAATAAGGCTAATAGAATAAACTCATGGTATGATAGCAATACATACCAGAGTGTAATGTTCATCGATAGAACCCCTAGAGGTGAACTAGCTTACACATTTAGAAGGGCCCTAGATAAACATAAACTCAATATTATAATAGTAGAAAGACCAGGTACCTCCATAAAAACACTTATTAGCAAGACATACCCTTTTCAATGACCCCCCTGTATAGATAAATGTATAACCTGTAAATTAAGCCCCCATATTAACTGTAAAACTAGAAATGTAGTATATAGCATAAGATGTACTGAAAGACAATGTAGAGACAAAAATATAGTGTACATAGGTGAGACAGCTCGTAGTGTAGAGGAACTGATAAATGAACACTGGTGAGACCTTCAAGATAGTAAAGAATCATCTGTACTCTACCAACATGCTAAAATAGAACACAAGGGTAAATTAGAGAACATAGAAATAAAAAGAGAATCTACACACAGAAAAGACGCAATGTTTAGACAAATCACAGAGGCAATAAACATAAAAGAATTACAACCAAAATTAAATAGAAAACATGAGTGGAACAGCAACATCACAACTTACAATTAAGGACAAAATGAAAACACACACGCACATAGAACAAACAACCAACCTGTAACATGTAAATAAACAAATAAATAAACGAATATAAACACACACATACACCCGGATGTGGCGCATGCGCAGACTGATCACACAACACACACACAGAAACAAAATGGCGTAGGACAGAACAAAGGAGAGGCACAAAAACAAAGAAAAGAATCCCCAGTTACTGAAGAGGTCACATAATGTGTGACGAAAGAACTTTGACAATATATAAACAACCATCTGGTTGTGGAACCAACCAACCAACACGAAATTTATAAATTCCTAAATTTATAAATTTATTATAATAAATTGTAGTGAAATCAACTGGTGCGTGTGTTTCTTATTGGCACCATGACCATCCCAAAGTATAACAATATATAAATATATATAGGAACCAGTAAGACCCCGACAGCTGAGCTCAAGCCGTTTCGACGGCTAATTCTGGACTAAAAAAAAAAATATTTTTTTTTTAGTCCAGAATTAGCCGTCGAAACGGCTTGAGCTCAGCTGTCGGGGTCTTACTGGTTCCTATTACCCACTCTACTACCTCAAGTATTGAGTACTTTGGTGCGTTATGGTCCACCTGGTTCCTTACCACATTTCCTTCGTTATAAATATATATATATATATATATATATATATATATATATATATATATATATATATATATATATATATATATATGCTAGCATTAAAGCCCGGCTTTGTTCGGGGTCAGTAAGTTATCAAAGTTAGGTTGCACCATCCATTTTATGGCAGCACTTTTTTGTCTGCCAGGCACTGTTTGAATGAATTGCAGACCTGGACTGCCGAAGCAGGAGCTGCGCCAGCAGTAACAATTGTAGTTTCGCCTATGGATATTATCTCTGTCAAAGAAGTGTTGAAATTTATTGTTTCACAGTACTTGCGCAACACGCGCGTAGACGATGCCAGCCGAACAACAGAGCTGCGATGGAGTTGTTCTGCATAGTTGTCTAATGTGTGTTTTCTAAATTTAAGACAGTAGGGAGGGGTGTGATATGGAGAGAGTTAGCTGCTGTTTCTAGCAGGTTTAGTGACCTCATACAGGATATGTTTTCGAAATTTAAGACAGTAGGGAGTGATGTGATATGGGGGAGAGTTAGCTGCTGTTTCTAGCAGGTTTAGTGACCTCATAGAGGATATTATTGTGTATAGTAAATAAACTGATACTTCTTTCTTCCATGTTCGTTGATAGATGTTTTAAAAAAGATTTATCGCTATTTTTTTTGTTGTTGAATAAATTTATCTGTTGCTTTTGGATAATTGTTGTTTCGTATGAAATGTAATAAGTTCTCTTTGTCATTGAAGTAAATAAATATTTGACCGTTCCACATTAAAAAACAAAGGTTCCCCCTCTCTCCCTCTCACCCTCTCTCTCTCTTAAAGTTTGTAAGTTTAATCGTATATAAGAGAATGTTGCCACATGTATGTAGTTTTATCGAATTTTAAGGGGAATAGAGAGAGTAAATCAGATTGTATTAGAGGGATAAAGCGTTATGTATTTAGTTTTATCGATTATTTCCATCGTTGACCTAAGTTAGACCATTTACAACATTCTTACAGACTTTGAGTCGAATCGGTTTGAAATTGTGTACACACACAACAACAATCTGCCTTTCATAGATAATGATATATATATACATTATTATTATTTTTGTTATAAAGTCGGCGGATTGGCAGTATCGGTAGAAGGTTGGACGCCATGTTTGCAATATAGAGTTACCTCCCTTTGCGGTCTGACTTCAAATCCCACCGTGATTTACTTTGCCTTTCATCCTTACGAGGTCGATATAATAAAGTACCAGTAATGTATTGGGGTTAATTGCTGGCCTTGTGCCGATGTTGAAACCTTATTTTTGTTGTAGCAATGGAAATGTATTAAGTTATAAGTTTTCAGAAGAGTTTGGTCTAGACTACATTAAGTAATATGATTTATATTCTGGTACATTAACTGTTATGTACTTACTATTTCACTCACTAGGAAGTGGCCCCTTCCTTGACTTATATATATATATATATATCATCATCATCATCATCATCCGGCGGCCTCAGCCGAAGTGGACTCAACAATTGATCTCTACGTGGGTTTGTCGTTCATTGCTGCAGCCAATTCCTGGATTTCAATACCAGAATCTCTGGAGATGACATCGGGGTAGGAGAGCTTGTGTCCTATGTTATTAGTGACTGTGGTTTCTAGAGCACTAATGGGGACACAGCCTCAGAGGTGGCACGATGGCAGTGGCCAGCAAATCAGGATAGGAGAGCTTGTGTCCCCTGTTATTAGTGACTGTGGTCTCCAAAGAACTAATGGGGACATAGCCTCAGAGGTGGCACGATGGCAGTGGCCAGCAAATCTTACTCTCCTCTTACGTACAATGACAGATATGCGTGGGAGGCCAGCTTACATTTCTTTCAAAGTCTGATGTCGCCAGCTTATGTTCTGAATGTGTCGAAGTAGGCAAGTGTAGGTGACAGTAGTAGTAGTAGCAGCAGCAGCAGTAGTAGTAATAGTAGTAGGTGCCATCAAGGTGGTGGTAGTAGTAGTAACAGTGTAGGTGCCGTCAAGGTGGTAGTAGTAGCAGCAATGTAGGTGCCATCAAGGTGCTTTTGTTGTTTGGATGAAAGCGTGCATGTTTCACTTCCATATAGCAAGATTGGTTGAATTGTTACTTAGAAGAGTCTGATTTTGGTGTGGTTGAGCGCCAAACTCGATAGTATTACAGTACCACAGAAATACTACATCCAATATCCAAAGCCTATTACAGTTATTTAAGTATTACAATAAAAAATAAGTCCCACAACATGTATTTAATGTCAGTTGTATACATTTAAGATTTGCTATCAAGCAGGACTACTACAGTTCCCTCTTATAAATACGATGATCAAATATGGCTCCTTTTCCTAAGATATAATTTATTATATAATAAGAATTCGAAGTTTGAAAGCGACAACAATGCGGGTTTGGGCGGAGAATAATTAAATGGTAAGAAACAGGGTTTGTTTTTTTACCTTATTTTATTTATATGTCCTGATATTTCGAGATTAATATCTCTTCTTCCAAGGAAAAAAAAATAATAACTATCCAGTGTCCGATGAGGCTTTCTTTATCATATTTAACCTTTGAACCTTGATTTAAAAAATAGGCGAGACATATTCCAGATAGTTTTACATTCAGACATGATAATTTAAAGAATTATTGTTAGCAAAGTATAAACCTAACAAGTTTAAATTATAACATATATGTTACCATAGAAATTATGGCTACCGCAGTTATAATAATTTGATTCTGTTTTGTTGAACATAACGGAGTGTCTCAACCGATATTCGAAATAATTATGTAGATATAGAATATAATACATATTCAGTTTAAATTTCTATGTTTCTCATGGCGACGAATTGTCTGAATCGTTAGAAAGTCAGAATACTTTGCAAAATTCGTTTCGGCTCTCTGCTCTCTAAGTTCAAATACCGCCGAGGTTAACTTCGTCTTTCATCCTTTCGAGGTCGATAAAAAAGAACCAGTCTAGTACTGGGATCGATTCTTCCTTTATATCTCTTTCTCACTTCCTCTCTCTATCATTCTCTGGAAGAAATCTGCTGTATTCAGACATAGATAGTAGATGGGTCCACCAAGTTTTAAAATCCCCTAGAAATAGCCTTATGTCAATATGGTGCCTGTTCAACTCCATTAGGAGTTACCGTTTCATATATACATACAAAGATTTAAAAAAATTCTTTCTGGGATCTTTGGTTGAGTAAAAAATATGATGGAGTAAAAAGAAACAGAAATTTGTTTTAGATATAAAACTGATACAATAATTCGTTTTTGAATTTGTTTACAATAATCAAACTTAGAAAACCCTAGAATCAATCACAAGCTAAGATACTTTAGGTAATGAACATGAAAGAATTACTAATTAAAGAAATTGCACCATCAGTGAGGGAGATACACCCAAGACAGAGGGATTGAAAGTTTGTAATCTATTTAACTTTCGGAGTCCTCTTCCTTGCATATCTCGAGAATAATCGTCTTTAACACGAATATTTATTCCTCATATTTATGATACAACTTAATGTGATTTATAATTCAGTTTCACCCATTACGTTATGTATGCTAGACTGCATTTAATCATATGCAAAACATATCGTTTAGCTGCTATTGACAGAGTAGAAATTTGGTTTTATCGATGTACGGTCAAGTAGATCAATAACAGATACGCCCTTGGGCGAATTAGCCCGCTCACAATTGCCAACTTTTAAATAATTATTACATGGCATTGTTACTATTTAATTTACCTAAGAAACAAACAATGTATATAACACAAGGAACCTTTTTTTTTTTTTTTTTTTTTTTTTAAATATGCAAACATGCCATTATTCTATTTGTAGACAGAGGAACACAGAAGATTGCCTGCACGTGTTTTACAGCTAGTTAGCCCTGGGACATAAAGGCAATCTAAATTGTTTTCTATGAACGAACACCCAACTAGCCGTGAAATATGTAAACACAAGCACATGTTTTTTCATTTTATATTATTTCTTTAATGTACAAAGAAAAATACAATTTTTTTTCATGTTTGTTTACGGCTTTAATGGAAAACTTATAAACAGTTGTTTTAAGTACATTAAATATCTCATAAAACTTCTGATATAATCTTTGTTGTACACAAATATTTACTATTTACTACAAGTTCTATTTTGTTTGTTTCTACTTGTTTTTGTGACTTTTTAGCTCCGGGTGAACCACGATCAAGTAGACCTATGTTGAGTGTTAATCAATAAAACATCAATTAGGCCGAGTTGCTCAGTAAGAATCTATTATTGAAGCTTGTCAACATTTGATTGGAGTCGATTTAATCGATTTTCCCCTTCCATTCAAATTGCTGACCTTGAGCAAAGTATTATTATTATTCTCGACTATCATCATCACCATTCCTAAATATAACATTTTTATTACATCAGAGAACGACGTTAAGTTTATTATTAGAAGAGGATGGCGGCTACCTTATGTAGGTAGAGTGTCTCTTCTAGTACTCCTTGATTTATATGTTCAGCTATTCAGGATGTCTGTATTTTGAACTCAAATACCACTGGTATTTTAGGGTCGATAAAATAAATAAAAATCTTGGATGGTGGATTAACTGAATTATTAGAGCGTAGGACTAGATAACTTGCGGTATTTGTCACTACTCTTTGTGTTCTGAGTTTAAATCCCGTTGGGACATTTTTATGTCGTAGATGTAATTTGTTGCCCGGTCTAATAGCTTCGGTAATTGTTAGTAAATTCCACTCTATTGCAGTCATGCTTGCCAGCTCTTTGGCTTCAAATTACCTTTTTAACACCCTCCTTCCTTCTTGTCTTGGTATCCTTCAAAGGGGCCATTGGTTTGGCCATTCTGTCCCTGACTAAACAACAACACTAAATGTCTGATTAGATGAATATAAGCTTCATTGAAATTAGGTAACTATTATAATTACTGCCTTGGTCTGGTTGAAAGAAAAGTTGATCTCGGTAGAATTTGAATTCAGAATACAGTGAGTCGTAACAAATACGACAAAATATTCGACTTTCTAACGACTCTGATAATTTACACGATACAATAAACTTAAAATAGAAGTGAAGTGATAACAGCTTGAATGTATTTTTCCATCTGAGTTGATTTGGAGTAAAAAAAACAAAGACAATTTTTGTAATACTCAAGGGAATTTTAGATGTTTACTTTGCAAAAATCTCCCGATTTCCATTACAAAGTATTAATTTATTGAGATGAGATCCGCTTCTATTTTTATTTTAAGATAAAGTGATTATATTTATGGATCAAATTTGCTTCAGCTAGAAAGTACCTTGCCGAGATGTTCGTGATAATTTATGTGGTTGAGAATATCAAATATTCCCATGTCAGCTGTTAGAACATGGATTTCTACTTTACTTTATGATCCTATCATGTGGATTCTTTCTAATCACAGCTATTATGCAAGATCACATATTTTCTTCCATATTTTAACCACAAAATTAGATGTCATGAACGATTAATGTTAAATAAACTTTATGGCGTAGGCACAGATGTGGTTAACAAATACGATTCACAAAAAACTATTTTCAATTTGGTTTCATAAAAAGGTTTATTTACAATAGTTTATAATTTTCCTATTAATCCGTGTGGTGAGCAAATGGGGTCCCACGAGCTGGCCTCCCCACAGTCCCGGCTGACAGGGTGGAGAAGGCGTTTCCTCGGAGGATGGTAAGGAAGATGCGCTGGAAGAGTCATTCCAACTCTCAGCGCCTATGGTGGTGAATAGAGAGGTAGCCCTAGGGCCAAGGACACCAGAAGTCTCCACTGCCAAGGGCACGACCGCGAACCTGTCGGAGAGCGACCGGTACTTGGAGAGTTTGGCCTCCTCAGCCCGACGTGCAGCATGAGCAAGTGCTTTGCAAGTAAAACTTGCTTTACTGGAACTGCACATAAATCTGATGTTAAATATGCTGCCTGAGGTTCGATATCGCATGTAAACACCATGCTCGCAATTGCTGAATGCAATACAGAAAACCATTGCAAAGTATATGGCAAACAGGGTCGGTGCTGGAATATCCCCCTGTTTCACTCCATTTTTTTTGGGGGGGGGGGCTGGATGGGTGTTAGGGTAGGTGGTTGGTGTGTAGTGTGAAAAGTAGATCTGGATTTGGACATAGGAAGGCACGTGGTATAGTGGTTAGGGTGGTAGACACACGACCATAAGGACGTAGGTACATACATACATACATACATACATACATACATACATATCAGTCCTCATCAGATATCACCGATATCTGATGAGGACTGCTACAGATATCTGGGGATAGATGAGAACATATCCTATAATGGTATCTGTAATAAAGAACGCGTAACCAGGGAATACCACACCCGATTAAGAAAGATATGGTCATCGGAACTCTCTGCGCAAAACAAAACAGTGGCTCACAATGTGTTTGCTGTGCCTGTCCTAACACCAACTTTTGGAATACTCAATTGGACGATAGACGAAATCCGAGCAGTTGAGGTTGAAACTCGGAAAATATTAAACAACACTGGGAACTTCCACATCAACAGTGACATAGACCGCCTTTACTTGAAACGTAAGCAGGGAGACAGAGGCCTAACATCAGTCCAGACAACATTTGAATGTCGCATCATATCTCTCCGACAACATCTACGAACTTCGAAGCGTAGGAGCCCGCTTCTCGAGCAAGTCTATCTGCATGAAACAGATAAGATCATGAGAGTTGGGAAGGAACTCCTCGAGAGATATTCCCTGTGTGATAATCAAAAACTCACACCCAGGGATATCGCTCAGCAGTATCGCAGTGAATCCATGGATGAACAACTGCATGCTTAAAAAAACATGCATGGATATGTAGCCAGGAAGCTCCAGAGTGAGAGTAATATAGATAAGGAAAGTAGTCTATCTTGGACCAACAACCGCTATATTGGCTCCCACTTTGAAGGATACGCTTTTGCAATCCAAGAACAGGAGATTAGCACGAAATACCTGATTCACAAAAGAGATAGGGATGCAGGCAAAACACCTAGATGTGATAACAAGTGCAGACTCTGCAGAACTAACATCGAGGATATCACCCATGTCATCAGCATCTGTCCAAAGATGTCATCGCGGTACTATCTACCTATGAGGCATGATGTAGTGGCCAAAACACTGTACAATGCAGTTCGTAAAAAAGATAGCCCCGATAATAAACACATTAAAAGCTACAACAAAGTGGAAGACACCCATGTACATAATATGAAAGAGTACTGGTGGAATGTTCCAGTAAAAACCCCAATAAAATGCAGGCATAACAGACCAGATATTATGATATGGGACAGGGAGAAGAAACCATGCACAGTAGTGGAAATTAGCTGCGCAGCAGATGCCAATATAATATCAAAGATTAGTGAAAAGAAGAATATTTATGCAGAACTGATGAGAAATCTGCAGATACTCCACCCTGATTACACGTTCAGATTTATGCCTGTGATTATTGGGGCACTGGAATATGTTAGTAACTGCCTCAATACAAATCTTGAGAAGCTAGGCTTCACAGGAACAGAAAGAACACAACTAGTTAGGAAACTACAAGTACAATCCATTAATGGAACAGTAAAAATATGTAAAACATTCCAAAAATTTTGCATCTAATAACTGCATATACACATGTACAGGTACAAAGCATATACACATGCACACATACAACTCAAAATATACACATCCACACATACAATAACATCCATTTCTACACATGCATGCATACATACATATCTACCTAGTTGATGTTGTGTAAATTCCAATGAGAGAGTCTTGTGTCTATGTTAGAAACCGACTCACTCTCTGTTGGTAAAATTTGTGAAATTATAAAACCAGAAGAACATACATACATACATACATACATACATACATACATACATACATACATACATACATACATACATACATGGTGGTGGCTGCCAACTCGTTTTCGAGTACGGCCACTACTTTATATCCATGTAGGAGAACTCCTACCGATGCGCTGAACGAGTGTGACTTTTTAGTCCAGCCAGCAACTTCAAAACTCTGGTACAAACACTACACTTGTGACAATTATTGACACATAGTACTGGGCCCATGGTACCATGTGACGACAAGTGCAGAGAGATCTCCAGATATAAAGCAATGCCTGTGTCGTGAAGCTTTTATAGTGAGCAAAGGCCCTGCACAAAGCCAGTCCCACTCTCTTAACCAAGATGATATTTACCAAAAAGAAGAACAGGTCAACATCATTGGATACCATCAGAGTTACAGGTGTTATATCAGAGTTTTCCTTCTCCTACAATTCTGCCTTGACAAAGGCTAAGGGGTCATATCTCCCGGTGATTTCGGATGGCCATTGACTCTTAAGACCTCCTTTGCCCTTTGACAGGTTTTGTTTTTAGTCCTGCAGGATGTCCAAAGTCACCCTCCTCACCAAGAAACCTTGGTGGGGTTGCCATTTTAGTCGCCAACGACCCGACCATGGGACAGGTTGTACTGGGATACATGTACAGGTTGTACTGGGATACACACCACCTGACATATATACATACATGGTGGCTGCCAACTCGTTTTCGAGTACGGCTATAACACCTGCAACCCTGATGGTATCCAATGATGTTGACTTGTTCTTCTTTTTGGTAAATATCATCTTGGTTAAGAGAGTGGGACTGGCTTTGTGCAGTGCCTTTGCTCACTATAAAAGCTTCATGGCACAGGCATTGCTTTATATCTGGAGATCTCTCTGCACTTGTCGTCACATGGTACCATGGGCCCAGTACTATGTGTCAATATTTGTCACAAGTGTAGTGTTTGTACCAGAGTTTTCAAGTCGCTGGCTGGACTAAAAAGTCACACTCGTTCAGAGCATCGGTAGGAGTTCTCCAACATGGATATAAAGTAGTGGCCGTACTCGAAAACGAGTTGGCAGCCACCATGTATATATGTATGTATGCCTATATGTATGTATATATATATGTATGTATATATATATATATATGTATGTATGTATATATATATATATGTATGTATATATATATATATGTATGTATATATATATATGTATGTATGTATATATATATATATGTATGTATGTATATATATATATGTATGTATGTATATATATATATGTATGTATGTATATATATGTATGTATATATATATATATGTATGTATATATATATATGTATGTATGTATATATATATATATGTATGTATGTATATATATATATGTATGTATGTATGTATATATATATATATGTATGTATGTATATATATATATATATGTATGTATGTATATATATATATATGAATGTATGTATATATATATATGTATGTATATATATATATATGTATGTATATATATATATGTATGTATGTATATATATATATGTATGTATGTATATATATATATATGTATGTATATATATATATATGTATGTATGTATATCTATATATGTATGTATGTATGTATATATATATGTCTCTTTCTCTTAATTTCGAGTATATCTTTTTGACCGGCCACCTTCCTGGTGGCAAGGTTCTAAAAGAAAAGAAATTGTCATCCCTTGAATCGCAAGAATGTTTTGAAAATTTTGAAGGTGCCAGCTTCGCAGCCATTTGTAGACTATGAATTAGGGAGCTGCGCTTTTTGTCCGCAAATCCATGCACAACTTTTTCTGTTAATTGGTCAATTTTTTCATCTTGTTTGAACATTGAATAGGATCTTCCGATTTCTCTGGGTGAGAGATTTATATCAGCCTTTATTCCATATCTCTCCCCCAGATCAGTTGCTATTCTAATGATATTTTTTTTTTCATGCTCATAAACCTGGGCAAGATGGTTGCCAACTTTCTTCCTCTGTTGAAGATGTTGCTTCAGTGTTACTATCCGGGTCTCATATGTTGTTAATATGGATTTTAGACCCCGGCCACATTCCTTGCGTGAGAAGTATAGCCTATCCACATCACCATTCATGTTAAAGTTCCCAGTAACACTGAGAAGTTTGCGAGTTCTAACATCCATATCACTTAGTTCTTGCAATGACCAGTTCAGCAGGCCAAATGTTGGCGTTAGAATTGGCACAGCATAAGTATTGTGGGCAATGTATTTGTTGTACGCTGACAGTTCTGATGACCATATTTTCTTTACTCTTCTGAGGTATTCAGTTCTGGTTCTCTCCTTATTTATGGGTCCATCATATCTGACATTCTCATCCTGTCCAAGATATCTATAGTTGTCACCTGACTGTAGGGGTTGTATTGTTAGGCCGTTCATCTCTAGATTTCTAGAGGAGGGCACAGCTCTTCCTCGTTTCACTGCCAAATATGCACACTTGGACTCACCAAATTTCATTTTGATGTCTGTTGAAAATTGTGTAATGAGGTCCAATTGTTTCTTGATGTCATTGATATTTGGCTCATACAACTTCAGGTCATCAACAAAGAAAAGATGGGAGATACTTCTGGACCCACTTCTTTGTCCACCTTGTTCCCTGAGTAGGTAAGATAGTGGATTTGGTGAGAGAACAAAGAGTAGCACTGACAAGCTATCACCCTGAAAGATGCCCTTCTGGTAATGTATCTTATCAGTCTTAACCTGCTCCCTCTCACCTCTAAGTATCAAATTGGTCAGGCGTTCAACAGCAGCTACCAATGGTTGTGGGACTTTAGCTAACTGTAAAGCCTTAATAATCCACCCATGAGGTACACTATCAAATGCTTTTTGATAGTCCAGTCACACGACAGTCATGTTTCTGCGATTCTTTGTTGTTTGTTCCTGAATCATTTTATTAGTTAGTAGGTGATCTATGCAACCCCACACCTCCCTCTTTTCACCAGCTTGCTCAGGTGTTATGATGTTGTTGGTAGCGCAGTGATCCTGTAAGAACAGGTTAAGGCACCTAGTATATAATTTATACATGATGTTTTGGCAGGCAATTGGGCGGTAATTTTTAGCAAGGGCGGTTTGGCTATTTTGGGGAATGAGGAGAGTAGTGGCAGTTGATAACCATCTGGGCAGTTCTTGTGTGCCTTTAATGGTTTCTGTAAACA
>OZ024744.1:7529507-7532007 GCA_964016885.1 Eledone cirrhosa | reverse complement strand
ATGGAGTGAAACAGGGGCATATTCCAGCACCGACCCTGTTTGCCATATATTTTGCAATGGTTTTCTGTATTGCATTCAGGAATTGCGAGCATGGTGTTTACATCCGATATCGAACCTCAGGCAGCATATTTAACATCAGCCACTTTGCTGCAAAAACAAAAGTATTTACATCAATCATAAGAGACCTCTTGTATGCAGATGATTGCGATCTTGTAGCGCACACAGAGAGTGATATGCAGCACATTTTGAATGCATTTTCTGACGCTTCCACTGCCCTAAGTTTGACTCTCAGTCTCAAGAAAACCGTCGTCATGTACCAACCAGCCTCTGGTAAGAAGTACACTGAACCAAACATCTATGTGCATGGAAAACGACTTGGAGTGGTTGATCAGTTTGTCTACCTGGGAAGCACTGTCAATCGATACAGCAACCTTGACAGTGAAATCTCACTTAGGATTAGGAAAGCAAGTGATCATTTCGGAAAGCTAGAAAGGCGACTCTGGGGTCGGCGAGACATATGCAGGAGGACAAAGGTAAAGGTGTACAGGGCATGTGTGTTCTCTTGTCTTCTTTATGCCTGCGAGATCTGGGTCACATATCGGCACCACCTTAAGCAATTGGAGCGTTTCCATCAGATGTGTCTCAGACGGATCCATGGCGTTCACTGGAGGGTCCACATCAGTGATGTCGAGAATTTGGAAAGCTCTATGTGTGACAGTATAGAAGCTCTTGTTGCTTAAGCAACGACTCCGTTGGAGTGGTCACCTTGCCAGGATGAAGGATTCTAGAATACCAAAACAACTCTTTATGGAGAGTTGGTTAAAGGAAAGCGACCGCCACATAAACCAAAAAAGAGGTATAAGGATTCCTTGAAAGCATCTCTGAAAGACGCTAACATCTCTGCTGATACATGGGAAAATATTGCTGCTGATCGTAATAAATGGAGAAAGACTGTATATGAGGGAAAAGTTACCTTTGAGGCATCTCGAATCGCATACGAGAAAGTAAAGCGTGATGTGAGGAAGGGCATTGCTGTTGCACTTCCAGACGGCGAGGGTCCTCCTATGGTGCTGACATGCAGCGTCTGTGCGAGACTAGCCTAAGCAAAGCTGGACTCGAAAGTCATCTTCGCAGTCATAAAGTGAGACCAGTGGTTGACTACCAGGCTGCTGTTGGAGATGCTACTCATCATGCTTGTCAAACATGTGGTAGAGAATGTAAATCAGCAGGAGGGCTCAAGCGACATGCAAAAGTACACGAACTCCAACCACAGCCGACTATTCCCACTGAATGTTTTGGTTGCCGACTCTGTGCAAGACATTTTAGATCATTGGCTGGGCTAAAAAGCCACATTCGATCGCAGCGCTGTTAGTTGCTATCGTGTGTGTGTGTGTGTATAGATATGCTTATGTGTGCGCGTGTATGCGTATATATATATGTATATGTATATTATTATTGTTGTTGTCGTTATTATTATTGTTATTATTATTATTATTATTGTTATTAATGTATGTTTGTGTGTATATGTGTGTGTGTGTATATGTGTATGTATGTGTGTATGTATATATATATAATAACGCAGTTTCTAAAGCCGGCTAACCTGATAAAATCAAATATAGTAAAGAAACAAATTCTAGAAAAACTTACTGTAGAATCATGATCATTACAATAACTTTAATAAAAGACCTAGATACAAAAACATAATCTGGTATAATGCTCCTTTCTCCATCTCTATTAATAACAATATTCCTAAATTATTCTTTAGTGCCTTAAATAAATGCTTCCCTCCCTCACATATCTATAGTAAAATATTTAACAAACACACCATAACATTTTCTTATTCTACATCCTCCAATATTTCCAACATTATCTCTAAACACAACAATAAAATACTAAATACGAAATACTAAATCTCTTCCTTCCAACACTGAATTTCATAATAACAGTAATAGTACTCCCGACGTCATTGTAAACCCTAGGCTAACTTCTGTAAACCCAAATACAACGTCAAACACAACTTCGCTAAATGTTCATAATCCAACTCTAAATCAAGAAACTATTATTCCTATCGCAAACAACTTCTCCAATCCAATTCCTTCTATAGATAACACTAGGTCACTCATTAATAATCTCTCTAATTGCAATTGCAATTGCCCTATTAAAAATAAATGTCCTCTCAACAACCATTGTCTTGATAAAAACTTAATTTATGAATGTAAAGTTATAACTAACACCAATTCTTTCACCTATTTTGGCTCCACTTCCACCTCTTTTAAAGCTCGTCTCTATAATCATCATTCATCTTTTAAATACAAACTTAAAAGAACCAACACGGCTCTCTCAGAACTCATATGGTCCTTGAAAGACAAAAACATTAAATATACCATCTTTTGGAAGAAGGTTTCTTCTGCGTCTCCATACTTGAACAGCTCTCTATCTAAAATCTACAATCTCTGCCCAAATGAAAAATTTACCATTATCTCTAATCTAGATTCTATAA
>OZ024744.1:7509507-7519507 GCA_964016885.1 Eledone cirrhosa | reverse complement strand
ATCACTAGCTAGTATGGAACCCAATCACTAACTAGTATGGCACCCAACCACTAACTAGTATGGCACCCAATCACTAACTAGTATGACACCCAATCACTAACTAGTATGGAACCCAATCACTAACTAGTATGGCACCCAATCACTAACTAGTATGGCACCCAACCACTAACTAGTATGGCACCCAATCACTAACTAGTATGACACCCAATCACTAACTAGTATGGAACCCAATCACTAACTAGTATGGCACCCAATCACTAACTATTATGGAATCCAATCACTAACTAGTATGACACCCAATCACTAACTAATATGACACCCAACCACTAACTAGTATGGCACCCAATCACTAACTAGTATGGCACCCAATCACTAACTAGTATGGCACCCAACCACTAACTAGTATGGCACCCAATCACTAACTAGTATGACACCCAATCACTAACTAGTATGGAACCCAATCACTAACTAGTATGGCACCCAATCACTAACTAGTATGGCACCCAACCACTAACTAGTATGGCACCCAATCACTAACTAGTATGACACCCAATCACTAACTAGTATGGAACCCAATCACTAACTAGTATGGCACCCAATCACTAACTATTATGGCACCCAACCACTAACTAGTATGGCACCCAATCACTAACTAGTATGACACCCAATCACTAACTAGTTTGGCGCCCAACCACTAACTAGTATGGCATCCAATCACTAACTAGTATGACACCCAATCACTAACTAGTATGGAACCCAATCACTAACTAGTATGGCACCCAACCACTAACTAGTATGGCACCCAATCACTAACTAGTATGACACCCAATCACTAACTAGTGTGGAACCCAATCACTAACTAGTATGGCACCCAATCACTAACTAGTATGGCACCCAACCACTAACTAGTATGGCACCCAATCACTAACTAGTATGACACCCAATCACTAACTAGTATGGAACCCAATCACTAACTAGTATGGAACCCAATCACTAACTAGTATGGAACCCAATAACTAACTAGTATGACACCCAATAACTAACTAGTATGACACCCATTCACTAACTATTATGGAACCCAATAACTAACTAGTATGGCACCCAATCACTAACTAGTATGGAACCCAATAACTAACTAGTATGGCACCCAATCACTAACTAGTATGGAACCCAATCACTAACTAGTATGGCACCCAATCACTAACTAGTATGGTACCCAACCACTAACTAGTATGGAACCCAATAACTAACTAGTATGACACCCAATAACTAACTAGTATGACACCCATTCACTAACTATTATGGAACCCAATAACTAACTAGTATGGCACCCAATCACTAACTAGTATGGAACCCAATCACTAACTAGTATGGAACCCAACCACTAACTAGTATGACACCCAATCACTAACTAGTATGACACCCAATCACTAACTAGTATGGAACCCAATCACTAACTAGTATGACACCCAATCACTAACTAGTATGGAACCCAATCACTAACTAGTATGGAACCCAATCACTAACTAGTATGGAACCCAATCACTAACTAGTATGGAACCCAATCACTAACTAGTATGGAACCCAATCACTAACTAGTATGACACCCAATCACTAACTAGTATGACACCCAATCACTAACTAGTATGGAACCCTATCACTAACTAGTATGGAACCCAACCACTAACTAGTATGGAACCCAATCACTAACTAGTATGACACCCAATCACTAACTAGTATGACACCCAATCACTAACTAGTATGGAACCCTATCACTAACTAGTATGGAACCCAACCACTAACTAGTATGGAACCCAATCACTAACTAGTATGACACCCAATCACTAACTAGTATGACACCCAATCACTAACTAGTATGGAACCCTATCACTAACTAGTATGGAACCCAACCACTAACTAGTATGGAACCCTATCACTAACTAGTATGACACCCAATCACTAACCTGACGTACAAGAGTTTACAGACTCCAGATAATATGATTAACTCGAAACTTCGAAATCAAAGCCACTTGCAATATATATATAGGAACGAGTAGGACCCCGACGGCTGAGCTCAAGCCGTTTCGACGGCTAATTCTGGACTGAATTATTCCAGAATTAGCCGTCGAAACGGCTTGAGCTCACCCATCGGGGTCCTACTCTGTCCTATTACCCACTCTACTACCCTAAGTATTGAGTACTTTGGTGCGTTATGGTCCACCTGGTTCCTTACCACATTTCTTTCGTTATATATATATATATATATATATATATATATTGTAAGTCGTTGTGATTTTAATTTTTTTACCCTCTTTTTAATTTTTTTCCCTCCCCAACCTTCCACCCTCGGAACTCTTTTCCTGCCAACTTTTCTCCTGATGAAGGGCTTATTCCCGAAACGCTGTCCTCCACCTCCCACTCTCAAGCATGAACCTAATACTAACACTTTGTGCTGCACTCTTCGCTTTGTTTTTGTTTTTTGTTTTAACTATTATATATGTATATATATATATGAAAATAGGGAGAAAAAGCCGATAATTAGGAAGAGAAATATTTTTTTTCCCTTTTATGTTTTTCACTTTATATATATAATGAAATAATTATCTTATGTTGTTTATTACATAACTATATATATATATATATATATATATATATATATATAGTTATGTAATAAACAACATAAGATAATTATTTCATTTACCAGTGGTTTCTTGAAAGCAAATAAATCTGCTTTTAGTAGTCAGAATGAATAAAAACACGGTGTTTTTATTAAATGTGGATTTCATATTTCTTATATTTTTGTTTTCATTTGTTCACATTTAATAAAAACACCATGTTTTTATTCATTCTGACGACTGAAAGCAGATTTATTTGCTTCCAAGAAACCACTGGTAAATGAAATAATTATCTTATGTTGTTTATTTATAACTAATAAACTATGTAACCTACATAGAGCACTCTTTTTTCCTGTACCTTTCCGACGGAATTACTTCATTTACACACACACACACACACACACACACACACACACACACACACACACACACACACACTTATATATTATTTCATCATTCATCATTTCATTTTACGTCCGCTTTTCCCTGCTTGCAAGGGTGGGACGGGAACTGATTCTGGCTTGATTTCCACAGCTTGATGCGCTTCCTAACACCAACCTCATTTACAGTGTGTGCTGGATGCTTTTTTGCCGTGGCACCTCCACGTCCACTTAACACTGTGGGCTGGGTGCATTCTTGCCGTGGCACCTACACGACCACTTTGCAATGGAATGATAGGGACCCCAGTCCCTATCATCTCATTTCTACAGCTGAGTAAACTGGAGCAATGTGAAATAAAGTGTCTTGCTCAAGGAAACAACACATCACCTGGTCTGAGAATTGAACTCACAGCCTTTCGATTGCAAGGCCAATGCTCTAACCACTAAGCCATGTGCCTCCACATGCCTTAGTGGTATATATATATATATATATATATATATATATATATATATATATATATATATATATATATATATATATATATATATATATATATATATATATATATATATATATATATATATATATATATATATATATATATATATATATATATATATATATATATATATATATATATATATATATATATATATATATATATATATATATATATATATATATATATATATATATATATATATTATATATATATATATATATATAATATATATATAATCTGAATTTTTCGAATATTAATAATAATATTCGATTCGTTTGCAATGATGTAAACAGAACTGCAGACACTAATGTTTCTGGGCGATTACCCTTCATCAGTGCAGTTCACTGCTTAGCTGCCAACTGTCAGAGCTAGTGGAATATATGTTATTTTCTAACATATACAGTGACTGATTGGCCTGATTTGCATATTAGCAGACTGGCTGATCAGTCAGATCTGCATATCATATCATATATATATATACGGGTCGGTGTGTGTATCGACATTGTGTATTATCCTTTTTTATACACACCTGGAATATTCTTTTTTTTAACAAGTATATCTACGTTCTTTAGATATAAGATTGGCTATTTTCCTGCATCTCTTTCAATGTCTATACTACATTTCCATTTCTGTTTTTAGAACATCTTTACGTCCTTCAAATTTCGTTTTGTCTATTCCTCGCTAATCCATTTTAGATAAAACGTATGTGACATCGCAGATGTTTATAATAAATCTTTAAATAGATCCTACTACAGATACTTTTCAATGTAATGATTTTCCTTTTTTTCTAGAAAACAAAATACAAATAAAAAATTTATGTCATTTTGCTTAAATTGGTTTCGTATAAGAAAGTAAAATAAATTGATAAACAGATTGATTTTCTGACTGGTATTGCAAATAGCATATGCCTTCGGTTCTTCTCATACGAAATTATAGCTATTTTGATCCATGATTTATCTAATAATATATGTTTGTCAGACGGTGAATTGGCAGAGTCGTTAGAACGTCAGATAGAATGCTTTGTGATATTCGTTCCGGCTCTTTGCTCTCTGAGTTCAAATCCTGCTGAGGTTAACTTTGCTTTTCATACTTAATCTTTAATGTTGAATCGATAAAAAAGTACCAGTCTAGTAGTGGGGTTGATTCTTCCTCTATATCTCTTTCTCACCCCCCCCCCCCTCTCTCACTGTCTATCTTTCTCTGGAAGAAATCTGTTATACCCAGGCCTGGAGAGGGATGGACTCCACCAGGCTTAAAATACCCAAGAAACACCATGTCAATACGGCACCCTTACCACTCTATCAGGAGTTACGGGACCATGAATACACATATGTTCGCCACAGATGCTCCTCGGGGTATTGCACATATTTCTATATATATAGTGAAAGATTATGTCAGTATATGTCAGTATATAGAGAGAAGTACATATAGAGATATCTCACCAGAGTGACGACCATATTGTCTACGGAAGGAACGGGTAATACAAAGAATATATGAAAGAGTACTAACCATCTAATTATAACAATACACACGGACATTCTCAAACTAGAGTATTTTACGTTATAAAAAGGGAAGAATACATGTTGTAGTTATAGTTATAATCGAATGGTTAGTACACTTTAATACATTCTTTTTATTGATATATACGTTATTTGTAACGCGAACTGGCGCGAAATGTATTATAATTATTGACCAACCAACCAAATTACTTCTCTAAAAACCTGGCATTTCGAGCCACTTTTTTCCATATAAAACATTCAAAGACCAACCAGTTGTGAGAAAAAACAGAAACCCTCCATCTCAGTTCTACTTTTGAAAAGCAGAACTGCGAAACCGGTAAAGGAACCAAATAAATATATATTTTTTATAAAAAAAAGTCTCCAGTTGCATTTTCGAATTCATCTTTTTTCTCTTTATACTTTTACCCGTGTAGGACACCTCGGTTGTAAAAAAACCTCACTTTCTAATAATAATAATAATTGTTTCTACTTTAGCCATAAGGCCACCAATTACCCAGTGCATTACTGGTACTTTATTCTATCGACCCCGTAATGATGAAAGGCAAAGTCAACCGCCGCGGGATTTGAACTCAGATCGTAAAGGGACGTAACTATGGTGGAAAGCATGGCGTCTGACCCTCTACAGATACTGCCAATCCACCTAATAATATATATATATATATATATATATATATATATATATATATATATATATATATATATATATATATATATTATATACTGCCAATCCACCTAATAATATATATATATATATATATATATATATATATATATATATATATATATATATATATATATATATATATATATATATATATATATATATATATATATATATATATATATATATATATATATATATATATATATATATATATGTATTATTAGGTGGATTGGCAGTTTCTGTAGAGGGTCAGACGCCATGCTTTCCACCATAGTTACGTCCCTTTACGATCTGAGTTCAAATCCCGCGGCGGTTGACTTATATATATATAGTTATGTAGTAAACAACATAAGGCAATTATTCCATTTACCAGTGGTTTCTTAAAAGTAAAAGATTTTGCTTTCAATCATCAGAATCAAAAAATGCTGGTCTGTTTATTGAATTTGGATTTTAAAAACAAAAATACAATCTATATGAAACTGAGGCTGGAGGAAGAAGAAGGAAAGGAAGAATAAAATAAAAACACACATGCAAACACACACACACACAAAAGCATACATACACACATATATATATATATATATATATATATATATATATATATATATATATATATATATACCTACACTCATACATACACACACACATATACACATATATATGTGTATATAGATACACACATACACATACATATACACATACATACGCACATAAATATCAACACATCCATACATACAAATACATATATACAAGCACACACACATATACGCACATATATATACAGAAATATAAATATATATTTATATTATATACAGAAATATAATATATAAATTATATATATATATATAATATATTAAATATATTATATATATATATATATAAGAGACGTAAAATAAGAAAATTATAAAATTAACTTACTTACTAAAATATCACTTCCAACTAATTAGTTTCTGGAATGGAGTAAATATATTTTCCGAGGAATAATATGGAGAAGCATTCCATCGTCAGGAAAGTCTATTCTCATGTAAGTTTCCAGGCAAAGCGAGGACACTGGAAACTTATTAAAAAATAATTCAGTGGATAGGAAATAGCGAAGCGTGGACTGAATTCCAAGCCATTGAGAAAATCACTGCCTCTATGTCTGTGGCAAATTCAAAAAGAATCGAACACGTGACATCGAGGTCAATCGGTGGAAAGTGGTTTGTTAATAAGACAGCGGCCTGCCTACAACCGTAGCAGCAGTCATGGCCAATATTGCTCGACAAATAATTTGGAGATAATAATAAAGAATTCATATCTAGTAACATATATATACATACAGATGCATATCAATGCTAGCAAATATATAGGTTTTGTCTTAATAACAGTGTGTTTCAATGCATGGGGTTGCAGAACAATAATATAAGAGACGTAAAATAAGAAAATTATAAAATTAACTTACTTACTAAAATATCACTTCCAACTAATTAGTTTCTGGAATGGAGTAAATATATTTTCCGAAAAATAATATGGAGAAGCATTCCGTCGTCAGGAAAGTCTATTCTCATGTAAGTTTCCAGGCAAAGCGAGGACACTGAAAACTTATTAAAAAATAATTCAGTGGATAGGAAATAGCGAAGCGTGGACTGAATTCCAAGCCATTGAGAAAATCACTGCCTCTAAGTCTGTGGCAAATTCAAAAAGAATCGAACACGTGACATCGAGGTCAATCAGTGGAAAGTGGTTTGTTAATAAGAAGCGGCCTGCCTACAACCGTAGCAGCAGTCATGGCCAATATTGCTCGACAAATAATTTGGAGATAATAATAAAGAATTCATATCTAGGTTGTAGGCAGGCCGCTGTCTTATTAACAAACCACTTTCCACTGATTGACCTCGATGTCACGTGTTCGATTCTTTTTGAATTTGCCACAGACGTAGAGGCAGTGATTTTCTCAATGGCTTGGAATTCAGTCCACGCTTCGCTATTTCCTATCCACTGAATTATTTTTTAATAAGTTTCCAGTGTCCTCGCTTTGCCTGGAAACTTACATGTGAATAGACTTTCCTGACGACGGAATGCTTCTCCATATTATTCTTCGGAAAATATATTTACTCCATTCCAGAAACTAATTAGTTGGAAGTGATATTTTAGTAAGTAAGTTAATTTTATAATTTTCTTATTTTACGTCTCTTATATTATTGTTCTGCAACCCCATGCATTGAACCACACTGTTATTAAGACAAAACCTATATATTTGCTAGCATTGATATGCATCTGTATGTATATATATGTTACTAGATATGAATTCTTTATTATATATATATATATATATATGCATACACATACACATACATAGCCATACACACATACATATACATACATACATACATACATGCACACAATCATACCTATATACACACGTACATACATACACATACATAAATGCATATATATGCATGTACAAAATTAGAAAAATATACACACTCCTCTACATATTAACACACGCAAATAAATATAAGAAAAAATATATATAAAAAATAAAATAATAAAGACTATTATACAGTTGACAGCGATACAGGCGACGAATAAATGAACAAACACGCGTGGTAAGCAATACACACAAATGCACGTACACATACGCACGAAAAAGTAAATACATACACACACTCTCACACATAAATATACATATACAAATACATAAACACATACATACGCATACACAAATACATACACAAACACACATACACACACATATACATATATACACACACATATACATATACATATATATATATATATATATATATATATATGTATATATATATATATAAATACACACACACATATACACACATATATATATACATACACACACACGTACATACATAGCTATACAATTTTACACATACAAATACGTACATATCACAAACACGCACAACCAAATACAAACACACACACACACACACACACACACACACACACACACACACACACACACACACACACACACACACAGATATATATATATAGATTTTGAGTTTATTTTGGTTGTATACCAACACCTCAGTATGCAGCCTGGAGCACTCGACGAAGTGCGCAGGTTGGTTTGGTTACTCCGGTGTAGTGTAAAATAAAGTGAAATAAAAGTCAAATGTTTAAAATTTAGCTTCGTTTATTACTGCTATATATATTTCAGTGACAGCCATCTTTGGCTGTGACCTCTTCAGGCAGTTTGAATTAGTATGGTATAGACAAGTACATATGTTGTTTAGGTGTATAATATTGTCAATACTCTGATATGCCCAGTTCCTTGTTGGGTTGTTAATTCACTGAGGAACTGCAGTTCCTCAGTGAATTAACAACCCAACAAGGAACTGGGCATATCAGAGTATTGACAATATTATACACCTAAACAACATATGTACTTGTCTATACCATACTAATTCAAACTGCCTGAAGAGGTCACAGCCAAAGATGGCTGTCACTGAAATATATATAGCAGTAATAAACGAAGCTAAATTTTAATCATTTGACTTTTATTTAACTTTATTTTATATATATATATATACTTATATATATATGTGTGTGTGTAAAACTCAATCTTAGATAATTCATAAGAACCTTATATAACTCCAAAATATACATATACATATATATAGTAATGTAATAAACAACATAAGGCAATTATTCCATTCACCAGCGGTTTCTTAAAAGCAAAAGAATTTTGCCTTCAATCATCAGAATGAAAAACCCCGGTCTATCTACATATATATATATATATACACACACACACACACACACACACACACACACACACACATATATATATATATATATATATATATATATATATATATATATATATATTTATATATATATATATATATATATACATATATACACACTTACACATACATACACATACATTTTGGTAAATGAAGAGTAAGGCAAAAAGAATATATGGGGGCGGGGTAAAGAAGACATAGGAAAAGGTGAAATATAAGGGGAGATAAGGGAGAAAAAGAATATAAGAATACAGAACGTGGATTCAGCAAATAAAAAAACCGTATAAAAGTAAAGAGTAGAGAAGGAGTTCCAGGCGGTTGATTTATCATAGGAGTGTCAATCCAGTTACAGATCAAATGTGATTTCAGATGAGGACAACATCTGAAGATCTCGGTCTTTGAGTTTAGGCAAGCAGAAGTGGCTCTCAAGTTTAGCAAAATCCTATATTTTTCTGTGGTAAAACAAAGAACAATTTTTTGTGCCCCTTTGGTACTCCCTCGAATGGTCTTAGATAGACCAATCGATAGAGTACGGTATGTTAATATCCTTG
>OZ024744.1:7492007-7499507 GCA_964016885.1 Eledone cirrhosa | reverse complement strand
TTCCTTGCTGATGCGCTGGGTGTGGATGGCATTATCTTTAAATTTGTAGAGGGGAAAGATTCGGAAGTTGGGATGATTTGGGGCGGCACAGGTATCAATGTGTTCACTCAGTGGTATTTTCCTGTATTCCCGTATTTTAATTTGGGATCTATGGACAGTCATGCGTTGGCGGAGGCTGTTTTTGGTCTGGCCTATGTATTGTTCTCGACAACCTGAACAAGTTAATATATATATTAGATTTTCCGATGCACATGTGAAATTGTGTTTTACTATAAAACGTTGTCCATCTTTGAAATAGAATTCCGAACCCTCTATTAGGTTGATGCAAATGCCACAGTTGGGTCTATCGCATTTTTTTACTGTGGGTTTCGTTGTTGTGGTTGGCAGTACTTTGGCATGTGTTAAGATGTTTTTCATTGACTTGGATTGTCTTTTGCTCTTTATGATATCGTGTGTTCGTAGAATTTGGTTCATTCTATGGTCCTTTTTCAATACAGGGATGTTCTGGAGGATGGTGTCAAAGGCCTCATTGTTGAGGGGGTTGTGTGTGGAGATGTATGGAAGAGCTTTTAGTTTTGGTTGATTTACTTTAGGGTGTCTAAGGTCCTGGGTACTGAGTTTTAGGGCACGTTGGATTCTATTGTCAATTAGTGATGCAGGGTAGTCCCTGCCTATGAGTGTGTCCTTTAGTTCTTGTAGCCGTATGTAGCAGATGTTTTTATTGGAGACTATAGTACTGATTCTCTTGGCTAAGTTGTAGGGAATATTAATTTTAACGTGTCTAGGGTGGCAAGAGTTGAAGGGGAGATATTGCTTGGAGTCTGTGGGCTTCTAGTATATGTCTGTTTCTATTTTTTTGTTATGGATCTTAATGAGGATGTCGAGGAAGGGGAGTTGTTGATGGCTGTATTCCATCGTGAAGTTAATATTTGTGTTGAGCCCATTTATAAGGGTGTGAAATTCTTTAAGTTTTTCGATGTTTTCGTGCCAAAGGATGAAGCAGTCATCTAGATATCGCTTCCAGTTCCTTTCAATGAGTAAGTGGAGGGTGTTTCCAAATTTGTTTAGGACTTTAGTGTAGAGGGTAATTTCCAGGTATCCCATGACTAGGTTGGCATAAGTAGGGGCTGTTTTCGTTCCCATAGCGGTCCCAGATTTCTGCCTGTAGGGTTTGTTATTGAAAACGAAGTAATTGTTCTCCAAGATAAATTTGAGTCCCTCTATCACGAATTCTTTTTTGATGCGTTGTGGGAGTTCATTGTGGAAATTATCCAGCCAGAATTGGATAGCTTCTATTCCTAGGTTGTGGGGGATGTTGGAGTATAGGTTGACTACATCGAACGTGACTAGTAGGGTTTGTTCAGAAAGTGGCATATTAGGGAGGTGATTGAGCATATCTAGGTCGTCCCTTATATAGCTTTTGATGTGCTTGAGGAAGGGTTTGAGAAGGGTATCAATGAAGTTGCTAAGACGGTGCGTTTCGCAAGCGGGGCCTGCTATTATAGGTCTTAATTTGAGATCATTGGGTGAGGGGACATTGATGACTATGTCTGTGGCTTCCTTGCATGCCTTACTGATTGATTCGCTTTTATGTACTTTAGGGATACCGTAGAAAAGGCTGGATTTACTTGTGAAGTCTGTGATGAAGCTGAATTCCTTGTTAGTGAGTCGTTCTTTGTATTGGTTGATTAGAGTTTTTAGGTTTCTCATAATTTTCTGTTGATTGTAGTGTTCAGCCTTTTCGTAGTATGTTTCGTTTTCCAAAGTGGAGAGCGCTAAGTTGATATAGAATTCTGTCTCCATTAGGACTACTGTACTCCCTTTATCAGCCTCTTTAATTGTAATGGTTCTGTCGGTTTTTAATCTATTTAATTCTTCCCATTCTTTCTTGTTGAGATTTGACTTGTGTTTTTGTCTGTGCAAGTGTTGGTAAGGGAAGTTTGTGATGTGTTCACAGAATTCGTCCAGGATTTTATTTCTACCTTTTGAAGGGGTATAATTGCTTCTATTTCTGGCTAATGATTCATCATCATTGTACTGGTCGAATAGTTGTTCACTAAGTCGTAACTTTCTACAGAAGTCTGTGATGTCTTCCTTCATTTCATAGTAGTTAGGACGTAGTGGGGTCGGTGTGAATTTAATATATATATTAACTTGTTCAGGTTGTCGAGAACAATACATAGGCCAGACCAAAAACAGCCTCCGCCAACGCATGACTGTCCATAGATCCCAAATTAAAATACGGGAATACAGGAAAATACCACTGAGTGAACACATTGATACCTGTGCCGCCCAAAATCATCCCAACTTCAGAATCTTTCCCCTCTACAAATTTAAAGATAATGCCACCCATACCCAGCGCATCAGCAAGGAATCTTACTTCATTAACAAATACGGACCCCGTCTAAACACTTCTCCCTAAGACGAACCCACAACATACACACGTCAACATACATACCTACATCAGCACACATCTCTACCCACATATAAACACAATGACACACGTAAACACACATGCTCTATGGTGCAATACAAAAAAATATATGTGCATATATATGTATGTATATATGTATATATATATATATATATATGTAGTGAATATATGTATGTGTGTGTATATATATATATAGTGAATATCATTTCACACCTTTTATTGTTAAGATTTTTGATGTTCTATTAAGAGAACCGATTTTACTGAAAAAATCGAATAATGTACACCATTTTACTAGGGGGGAAAAATACTGGTCCACCCACCCACACACACACACACACACATATATATATACACAAACACATACACACGCGTACATCAACATACAAAGAGACTTATACACACACACACACACACACGCGCACTTCTCCGTATAAGACAAAAGCTGAAAAATATCTTTTGACCTACGAATGACTCTGATATATACACACACACACACACACACAAACACACACACACTTATCTTAATAGCCATTTGACACACATCGCTGCTGACCATTGTCGCAGCATCGAACACCTTATTACTACTACTACTACTACACACACACACACACACACACACACACACATATTTGTTGTGAAAGAGTCATTTCTCAATCTTGGCGCAAAACCAATTTTTTTATCCACATGACCTCTACCGACCAATCAAAATTGTTTTGACCAATAATTTTTGCTGGAGCCACTTTTTTAACATAAAAACAGTCTTGGCGCAAAATCAACTTTTTACATTCACATGACCTCTACCGACCAATCAAAATTGTTTTGACCACAAGCATTTTTGCAACACAAAAATAACGCTGGAGCCACTTTTTTAACATAAAAACAGGTAGAATTCCCAAAACTAATCAGATCAGAGCAATCAGCACGGACACTCTATCTCAAAATTATTTTTGAAAAGCATTTAGAAATGCGCAACCGGTAAAAACTTAAAAACTTAAAACCACAACTAAATACTAACCCATACAATCACTAATACTCTATTATTCCTAATTAAACCATTTTTCAACTGTGAACAATTTGTCAGCATTTTCTATTCCGTTTACCAATATATAATAACTTGTGTGTTACACCTCTATTCTTTTAACTATATATATATATATATATATATATATATATATATATATATATATATATATATATATATATATATATATATATATATATATATATATATATATATATATATATATATATATATATATATATATATATATATATATATATATATATATATATATATATATATATATATATATATATATATATATATATATATATATATATATATATATATATATATATATATATATATATATATATATATATATATATATATATATATATATATATATATATATATATATATATATATATATATATATATATATATATATATATATATATATATATATATATATATATATATATATATATATATATATATATATATATATATATATATATATATATATATATATATATATATATATATATATATATATATATATATATATATATATATATATATATATATTGCAGTCGCTAACTTTATAGCTTCTAATTTGAATGGAAAAAGACGGGTAATGTGTTGGTGTAAATGGTAGCACAGTGGTCCGGATAACCAAAGATGTGGGTTCGACTCCCATGTACGTCAATACTCATCTTTTTCCATTTCTCCGAGGGTTCTTAACCCCACTATCAGGCTAAATAATTTCTTTATTTTCTTTAGTCAAAATACGGCGATAGCTTACATTTCTAATAATTTCAAACCCACTCGCTGTTTCGAAAATATTCTTACTATATATATATATATATATATAAATATATATATACGTATATATACCTGGAGTTGCGACCGATAGATAGTAAGAGCAATCGGAAAGACCAATGGAAACATTGCTTCCTCGGTCCGATTTGACGAATGTCGATCGTTCCTTATATATATATATATATATATATATATATATATATATATATAAGGAACGATCGACATTCGTCAAATCGGACCAATATATATAACGTATATATAGTAAATATTCAATTGGTAATGACAGTTTCAGAATTGTATTAATCATTTATACACATTAATTCAAATTCCCGCAGTTTTATAAAGCAAAATTATACAAGTCACAATTAATGAGTAAATAAATAAACACGTTTCAGACACATTGGCTAGGTTCCACCGTAATATGTATAAATAGGTGATATTGTCAATATACACTCACTCACGTACACACACAAACACACTCACGCATACATTCACACACACAAATATATATATATATATATATATATATATATATATATATATATATATATATATATATATATATATATATATATATATATAAAAACATGAGAAGAAAGAATACTGCGTGGTTGCACAAGGGTTACATATGATAAAAATAGTCCTTCATCAGTGATTTTCCAACCTTCATTGGTATTTCATCGCTTTAAAATTCATATACCTCCAGTTGGTGCGAGCAATAGCTAAATAAAGCTATTGGGACAAGTAAATCGCGTAAAGCGAGCGAGACAAGTAAACAAACATAGAAGGATAGCAACGCAAAGATAGGAAAAAACAAGCACATGGGAGTCCGATCAGCTTAAGCTATGTGGATTTCATGAGCGAGAGGCAACAGACCGTGCGACGCGAGTGAGGTGTGAGCAAGAAAGGACCCCACTTCAGGTCAAACGGGAGGAAGTGAGAAGGGGAGAAGCAAAGAGTGAGTGAGTGGAAGTGCGAGGAAGAGGCCAGTCGAGAGAAAGTGTAACTGACAGAGAGGGCGAAAGAAGGTGAGAGAAACAGAGAGAGGGGGAAGCAGTAAGAGAGAAACAGACAAACATATATATATATATATAGTATTAAGGATACTATTTATGGTTATGTATATAATAAAACCTTTTATGGTTATATATTTTTTATACAAACCCCAAATAGTGAAAGATAGTCATTTATTACTATCTTATTACTAGTAAGATAAATAGCTCAATGTAATAACATCAGTTGTTTTACAGAGCAGTTATATAGAGATTACAATAATCAAAGTTCAGTTTAAATCATTTATTTGCTTACAATTGTTTCCTCCAAACCGAGGTTTGGATTCTTCGGAGCAACTATTAAGTGATCTATAACATACTTGACCTCCTTTACAACACAAGAGACATATAAAAACATATGCATATATTGACCCACAGTGTGATGACATCATTACAATGATATAGCATGGCAATTTACATATAAAGGTTAAAGGATAAAAAAAAATAAAAATAAAAATAAAAATAAAAATAAAAATAAAAATAAAAATAAAAATAAAAATAAAAATAAAAATAAAAATAAAAATAAAAATAAAAATAAAAATGAAACATTGGCAGTTTATGAAGATAAAGCGAGAGGAAAGTTTACAGTAGTCAGTGTATGAAATAATATCACGTGTAGCATGCACGCGTGTCTTATTTATACAGGATTAGAGTGCGGCAGATTGTTAGTTGCAGGATCAGGCAGTTAAAGCAGGAAATCGATAGTATTATGTGGGCTGAATTGTTAAATCATTTTTTAGCATACACCTGTATGGTATCCAATCCCGAATGTAGAGAAACACCACAATATCAAAAATATCAAATCCATAAGGACCTTCCTTACTTCAACGGTGGTTTGTATCGCGACGATGCACTTCTACTTATAGATTAGAAAAAATTCAATATAGCAAGAACTAGAAAACTATTGCACAAAACATTCAAAAACTATAACCTTAGTATTACCATGGACAAAAACACTAAACACGTCAACTTCCTAGACGCCACACTCTACCTAGACTCAATGATATATGCACCCTTCCACAAACCTAATGAAAAACTCATTTACGTAGATACCAAGTCTAACCATCCTAGATCTATATTAAACTCTATCTCTAAGGGAGTATCTAATAGAATCTCTAAACTATCCTATGACGTAAACACATTTAACAATAACTCGCAATATTATAATCAGGCACTAGCTAGATCAGGCCATAATACAGGGATAGAGTTCCTACCTACAAAAACGCATAGCTACAATATTATTTCACACATGTCCATGAGAAAATTTAATAATAGGAATAGCAACCACACACACACTAATAGAGATGATAACAACAAAACTAACCCACACCACAGAAATTACCATAATAGCATAAAAGGGAACAAATCACCAGACATAAAAAACAGAAATAGAAGAAGAAATAATACATTTTTCAACCCTCCTTTCAATCTAAACGTCTCTACCAACCTACCTCGGGCTTTCTTCTCACTACTAGATAAAAACTTCCCATCCGGCCACAAGTACCATGGCCTTTTAAACAAAAACACTATTAAAATCTCATACTCTACTACGCCTAACTTAGCATACCACATAGCTAGTAGCAATAAAAGTAAAATTAATTCTTACTTCCAACCAACTAAATCACAACAAAATAACATTCAAAATAACATTATAGCAACTAACCCTAATATCAATAGTAATAGTACTAGTGTAAACAATAACGCTGCGAATGACAACCCACATAATCATAACCCAATAGCTAGCATCCAGACTTCTACACAGCATAGTAACCGGCAGACTAACACCCAGAATAATTGTAACTGTAGATCAAATAGAACCTGCCCTTTAGATAAAAAATGCTTAACCAAGGATATCATATACTCATGAACAGTCACAACTAACAACTCTTCTGAAACCTATATAGGCTCTACTTCTAACTGCTTCAAAACTAGATACAATTCGCACCTCCACTCTTTCAAAAAACACAGTCTAGCCAACTCCACTTCACTATCTAGCTACATATACTATCTAAAAACTAAAAATAAACTATATACACTTAAATGGGAAGTGGTAGGTAGTGCAACATCGTACAAACCACCTAATAAATTTTGTAACCTCTGTCTACTAGAGACCCATACTATCATCTTCTCTAACCATAATCTCATTAATAAAAAATCAGAAGTGTTCGCATCATGCCAACACCGCTTCC
>OZ024744.1:7472007-7487007 GCA_964016885.1 Eledone cirrhosa | reverse complement strand
GTTTATGTGCTGTTGACTTATATTTTAGTCTTTCTGTTGTAGCTGTGAGTTGTTGTTTCAACTGGTGTAATTTGGAGTTCAAAGTTTTAAATTTTGTATCTCCAAATCGTCTCTCTAACTTTTTCTTTAGGTCTTCCTGGTGTCGTGTGAAGTTGCTCTCTATGTTGCATTTCATAACGACTGCGATGTGTGAGATATCCAGAAATAGCGTCGAAACGGCTTGAGCTCTGCCGTCGGAGTCATACTTTTTCCTATATATATATATATATATATATATATATATATATATATGTATATATGTATATAGGCTTTTCATTGAACAAACAGTACTCTTTCCAACAACGGAAGTCTTCATCCACAATGAAAAGGTGACACCAACGATTTTCTCGGATCATAACTTAGTAGAACTAATGATATATGGTCTGAGAGAGTCAACAGAGACGCAAGCATTAAGAAGCACCGGAAATTTATCCAGCCTAAACTTTCACAGTGCTAACTGGAAACAGATCAAGAAAGAGATCCGAAAGCTAATATGGAGCGACAACATCACCTTACAAGACACCAACACACATTTTCAACATTTCATGACAACAATACAAACTATATGCCACAAGTTTGTCCCGGAGAAATAGGCTAACGGACATAAATATCTTATTTCCAGAGACAGGAAAATCATCATGAGACGAAGAACTAAGCTCTCAAACCAGTTAAACAGAAAAACAAGAAGGAACCCTATCTGCAACAGGCACTATTTGAAATTTAAACTGCGCTCAAACTTTCCTATGAGAAGAAGAGGGCAGAAAGAGAAGCCAGGACCATAGAAAATATTAAAACAAACCCTAAGGCTTTCTTTAAATTTGAAAAAGAAACTACCTCGGTACACTGCAAGATTGGTCACTGTTTCATAAATATGGTTTATTAACTGAGGATCTCCAAGCGATAAGTGAAATACTGAATGAACAGTACAAAAGGGGGTTCGCACCCCCATTGAGGCACTTGCAAATAACAAAGCCAGATGATTTCTTTGATGCCACAACACTCCACGAAGAAATGTGGACCATCAACGACATACACATTGCGCAGGAAGATGTGGTATCCGCCATAGACGAAATTATAACTCAGCTGCTGGACCTGATGGATTCCCAGCAGTTCTCCTAAAAACATGTAAACATGCCTTAGCAAGTCCACTGAAGATCCTCTTCTAGTGGTAAACTACCAAGAGAGCTAAAATAAGGCACAATATGCCCTATCCATAAAGGAGGTAACAGAGCGGGGGTCAAAAACATCCAGGCCAGTCTCCCTGGCGTCACATATCAGTAAGGTCATGGAGCGTATCATCAGAAAGTAACTGATGACGTTCCTCGAAGAAAATGACCACCTGACTAGCACGCAGCATGACTTTCGCCCAGGAAGAGGCTGCCTTACACAGCTGTTACAACTCTATGATTGGGTACTGAAACAACTACTACACAGCTCACATGTGGACATGATATATCTTGACTTTGTGAAGACATTTGAAAAGGTCGACTACGGAATAAGATGTCACAAACTACATAGACCTGGCATAAATGGAGAAGTAGGTGAGTGGCTGTATGATTTCTTAAAAGACAGAAGCCATACAGTTGCACAAACGGGGCTCTCCTAAAGGAAACATCAATAACAAGTGGGGTGCCCCAGGGCACAGTCTTGAGGCCACTACTGTTTTTGGTGTTTTTTTCAGACATGCCCTCTGTAGTACATACAACATCCCTCACTAGCTATACTGATGACAGAAAGGAAGCACAGGTAATCAAAAAACAGTTGATGTTGCCCTTTTACAACAAGATCTGGATGCCATATACAAATGAGCTGAAGACAACAACATGCAGTTTAATGCTGGCAAATTTCAAGCTCTACAATACCAATCTGCAAACACAAATACAGTACAACACAGCTACACCGGACCAGGTGGGATCGAAATACCCGTGTCGAAATCGATACGAGATCTAGGGATAGACATGAGCGATGATGCATCTTTTTCTTCACACATCATGAGGGTCAATGCGCAGACAACTCGCTGGCTGGATCTTGAGAACTTTCCGGACAAGAGACCGAGGGACCATGTTGAAACTATGGAGGAAATTTGTCCTAAGCTGCTTCGACTACTGCTGCCAGCTGTGGTCACCCCATAGTATCAAACTAACCACAGAGCTTGAGGCAACCGAACGAAGCTACACCAAGAGGATTGCCATGATGAAGGAGATGAGCTACTGGGAGAGGCTAAAAGAGCTGAAACTCTACTCCTTGGAACGAAGCCGAGAGAGATACGCAGTGATATACATTTGGCATTAAGAGCTAGACCAACCCCTGAACAGGACGTCACTGTGTGGTGCCAAAGGTCCCGTCTTCCACATCTAGAATAAAGAGTAGATATTGCAATAGCCTGGGGTTCAAAGGCCCTCAACTCTTCAACAAGCTGCCAAGAAATTTGAGAGACCTGCATGGTGTGGACGTGGATGTCTTCAAGAAACATCTCGACACCTTGCTATCCAGGATCCCGGATGAGCCCACAGCAAGGCACGAAGGTAACCTAAGGGCAGCAGCAACGAACTCCCTCATGCACCAATCGCCAGCCAACACAGGCTGGAGATAGAATGTGTAACAACAAGGGCGGTGCCCCAACATGGTCTCAGCTGGATGGCTGGAACAAGCAAACGAGTAAAAGAGATATATATATACATACATAGTGAGAGATAGAGAAAGAGAGAGAGAGAGAGATGTGTGTGTGTGTGTGTGTGTGTGTGTGTGTGTGTGTGTGTGTGTGTGTGTATTTATGAAGGATGCTCAGATAAGCAGATTGGCGGTTTACCGATAATATTCTCCTATCGACCGATACCAATGGGTCAGCTGCCGATTATCTATAATGAAATGATGTACTTTAGTATGAAAATGCGAATTATAATTTCACTTATGATGGTGCACAATAAATCGATCGTGAGACCTCATGATTGTAAAGCGAACTTCATAACACCTCAGTTTTGCCTGCGAACAAGACTCTATATGGGGTTACGTTAAATAGAAATAGGGTCTTTTATTTCTGCCAGTTGACACTGTTGTCCTCTTTCTCATGACATTTGCCTGCAGAAGTAAACATTGGTTTCATTGTCATTACCATCAAACAAAAGAGAAACATAATACATTGTGTATTGTAATTGATATAAAATACCATTGGACATTCATTGTATTACCTTGAGAAATAACGTCATTGTTCCAACAAAGATGTTTATATGTCCTAATTCACGCCCACGCTCACACACATATACATGCTTTATGCCTTTCTACATATATAAACTTATGTATATATATGTGTGTGTTTGAGTGTTTCAAGCATTATCTGTTACCTAGTCAGTAGTAGTCTGTTTTGGTGAACTTTCCTGTTTCTTGCTTCGTATTCTCGAGTTTAACAACAGATTTACAGTTAGATCAGATCTATTTACAGTTGAAGTTCTTCAATGCAATCTCCAATTCTAATCCATCGTAAATCTCGCCTTTGGAATTCTTCTCCGGCTTGTTGCTTTCTTGGCCAATATTATTTGAAAAATATCTAAATTAATATCATCCATCATAGTTTTTCTCCGCCAATTATGTTTTCTTTGTCTTGGTCTTCTCCCATCTCAGTAACCCCTTTCATTTGAATGGTGTTATTGTATCCTTTACGGTGACTAATTTAAATAAAAGGCAAGAGTCAAGTCGTAAGATCGATTACCGCACCACGTGGGCCAATCATTTCAGTTCACATTCCTCCCATCTACTTACTTAGAGGAAATGATACCATCACGAACTAGCTTTAACCCTACAAAAGACCGGTGTCACATTTTCAGTGGGAGTTCCGTCCCATGTGTACTATCAATCGCTTAATGTCAGTGAACCTAGAATACTCGCTTTAGCTATATATATATATACAGGGACATGCCGTTGATAAAACAACACCACGCGTTCGGTTGGGCCCCTGTATCATGAAAAAATAATCCTTTTCGGGGAAATTATTGGGTTTTTCCAAATTTAAAGGTTTCTTAGGAACTTTACATATTAATTTTAGGTTTTGCCATCTCAAGAGCTCAGGCTCTCATAACTGATAGTCCTCAGTGAAATATGTATAACAGAGTTTTAAATAAACCTGAATCAACTGAATATCGTCTCCAATCTTTTATTAATACACACACACACACACACACACACACACACACACACACACACACACACACACACACACACACACACACACACACGCGCGCGCGCGCGCGCATATGTATATATATACCGCCGATGAATTAGTTTTGCGAGGTTTTTTATATGAATCGTGTGTCGAAACAAATATTGTTATACTTGGCGAGGGTCATATTTGTGTAATAATATTGCCAGAATTAATAACAGAACACACTATATATACAGTATAGTTTTACGTGTGTTGTGTTTAAGCAAATAACTTTGTGCATACTCTGGTAATGTATCTTACATTGTCCATGGAGTGCGGTGAGATACAACCGGTACTGGCATTGATAAATATGCTGGGTCCGTCAACCCTTATTATATACACAGTATATATATATATATAGGTGAAGGCGTGTGGCTGAGTGGTTAGAGAATTGGATTCACAATCTTGAAGTTGTGAGTTCGATTCGTGGACCGGGCGATGCGTTATGTCCTTGAGCAAGACACTTTATTTCACGTTGCTCCATCTACCTGGAGTTGCGACCGATAGATAGTATTAGCAACTGGAAAGACCGACGGAAACATTGTTTCCTCGGTCCGATTTGACGAAAGTCGATCGATATATATATATATATATATATATATATATATATATATATGTGTGTGTGTGTGTGTGTGTGTGTAAGTGTGTATATATATATATATATATATATTGGTAAAAGGAAAAGAAATGCGATAGACCCAACTGTGGCATATGCATCAACCTAATAGAGGGTTCGGAATTCTATTTCAAAGAAGGACAACATTTTATAGTAAAACACAATTTCACAAGCACATCAGAAAATCTAATATATGTATTAACTTGCTCAGGTTGTCGAGAACAATACATAGGCCAGACCAAAAACAGCCTCCGCCAACGTATGACTGTCCATAGATCCCAAATTAAAATACGGGAATACAGGAAAATACCACTGAGTGAACACATTGATACCTGTGCCGCCCAAAATCATCCCAACTTCCGAATCTTTCCCCTCTACAAATTTAAAGATAATGCCACCCACACCCAGCGCATCAGCCAGGAATCTCACTTTATTAACAAATACGGACCCCGTCTAATTACTTCTGCCTGAGACGAACCCACACGTCAATATACATACCTACATCAGCATACGTCCTACATACATCTCTATCCACATATAAACACAATGACACGTAAACACACATGTTCTATGGTGCAACACAAATATACACACATTTGCATACCTTTTGATGTCTATAGATATAAACGTGCCGACACACACACATACATATGCGCACACATGCATTGCACACTGATGGGCACATACATATTTGTACACAAGTATTCCCATACGGCAGGGCCTAATGGATTCCCCTTGCAGTACGTACAATCTGGACACTCACACACACCTTGGTGTTATGACAATACTATATATCATATCACACCTTTTATTATTAATGTTTTTGATGTTCTTTTGAGAGAATCGTTTTTGCAAATTACTGAAAATATCGAATAATGTACACCCTTTTTACCAGTATCACAAAAATACTGCCCCCCCCCCAAAAAAAACTTCACACAATCGCAAACACACATATATGTCTTAATAGACACCTGAACTGTTGACCTTTCAACATGACTGCAATTCACACACACATCCCTACTGACCATTATCACAACAATGAACCTCTTTACTACACACATACACACATATTTGTCTTAAAAGACTTATTTTTCAGTTACTTCTCAATCAGCCGAAAAAGGACACTCTTCGACAAACCTACATTTGGCGCAAAATCAATTTTTAACATTCACGTGACTTCTACCGACCAATCAAAATTGTTTTGACCACAAGAAATTTTGCAACACGAATAAGCGCGAAACTTATTTTAATACATCTGGAGCCACTTTTTTCACATAAAACAGGTAGAATTTCAAAAACTAATCAGATTAGAGCAAACATCACGGGCATCTCAAAATTATTTTTGAAAAGCATTAGAAATGCGCAACCGGTAAAACTTAAAACCAAAACTGAATACTAACCAATACTTATTACTAATTTTTACTTATTCCTAATTAACTATTTTTCACTGGGAACAATTTGTCAGCATTTTTTTTTCCTTTTACCAATATATCATAACTCGTGTGTTACACCTTTATTCTTTTAAATATATATATATTTATATATATATGTATTGAACAGATAACAAGGACGATTGGTTACTCCTTCATTACATTTATTGGTAGGTGTCGCGCGTTTCGCCACTGATCAGCTCAAGGTTCGATCTGTATCGATCTTACCCGACTCTATAATCCGCAGCTCGACGGACTCTAGATATATATTACACTCCCTAGATATATATATATGTATATATATATGAAAATGTTTAAACCCGACGGTAGAGCTCAAGCTGTTTCGACGGCTATTTCTGGACAGTATTGAGTACTCTGGTGCGTGATGGTCCACCTGGTTCCTTGCCACACTCCCTTCGTTATATATGTATATATGTATATATATATGTAAATAGGGAGAAAAAGGCGATTATTAGGAAGAAATATATATTTTTTCCCTTTATTTTTTTTTTTTTTCTTGGTTAGAAAATGTTTAAAACAAAATATTTTACTTTGTGTGAAGTGTTAAGGTATTAGTTAATTTATTTATTAATTAACAATGGCATTTATTCATTTATTTATTTATTCACTTTTTTATATATTTAATAATTGTCTATTACCGGTTTCAGCATGTTATGCATTATCAAAGGGCAGAATTTGTATTGGTATAAAATGTTGGAGAGAAGATAATGTAATGTTGGACATGTCAAGGAAATGGGAAAAGAAGAATAATATTATTTACAAACAAGGTTTTTGATGTGGAACATGATAAGGTGATGGGAAAGAAAGAATACTATTATTTACAGGCATAATTTTTGAGGATAATCAGTTCAAAATGTGTTATTATGGCAAGAGCGCTTGGTTGGTCCATGATGGAGGCAAATGGTAGTCTGGGGTTTGATATGATTTCCCTTTTTAGAGAGTTAATATGCAGGGGGAGGTAATTCAGGGTGGTCAGGTAGGGGAGAGAGAAATGAGGGGGAGGGGTATTTCATTTATATAAGAAAAAGGATTAAGTAGGGTGTGAGGGAGGTAACTCTTTAGAGAACATAGAAATTTGGGGCTTTGGTTCGTTGTTCGTTCCAGTTTTAGTTTAGTCCGAAGTTTAGTCCATTAAGTAGAGGTTGGAATTTGTTAATGAAGTACGTTTCCTTATTGGTACGATGGATGAAAGAAGCGTTGTCTATGAATTTGTAAATAGGGACAATTTTAAAGTTTGGATGTTGGTTAGATGCACAATTGGCGATATGTTCACTAAAAGCAATCTTTCTGTATTCCTGCATTTTGATTTGTGATTTATGGACGGTCATACGTTGTCGGAGACTGTTTTTTGTCTGTCCTATGTAGTGCTCTTGACAACCTGAGCAGGTCAAAACATAGATTTAGGTTTTCAGATGCACATCTAAAGTTGTATTTAACTGTGAAATGTTGTCCTTGTTTAAAATGGAATTTGAACCTTCTATTAGATTTATGCATATGCCACAGTTGGGCCTTCCGCATTTTTTTACTGAAGGGTTCATAGTGAGGGTTGGTGGGATTTTGGCTTGTGTGAGGATGTTTTTTATGGATTTATGTTGTCTTTTGCTCTTTATGCTTGTGTCTCTTTTTAGTAAAGGAATGTTCTAGAGGATGGTGTCGAATACATCATCGATGAGGAGGTTGTGTGTGGAGATGTATGTTAGAGTTTTCTGTATCTGTTCATTCCTGGCTTTGGGGTGTCTGAGTTCCTAGATGTTGAGTTTTAGGGCACGTTGGAATCCATTGTTGATTAGGGATGGTGGGTAGTTTCTGCTGATGAGTGTATTCTTTAATTCTTCTAGTCGTATGTAACATGTGTATTTATCTGAAACTATTGTGTAGATCCTTCTGGCTAGGTTATAAAGAATTGCCATTCTGGTATGGCGAGGGCGGCACGAGTTAAATGGAAGATAACGAGTTAAATGGAAGATACTGTTTGGAGTCTGTGGGTTTGTAGTATATGTCTGTTTCTATTTTGTTGTTTGTTTTCTTGATGAGGATGTCGAGGAAAGGGAGTTGTTCATGGCTGTAATCCATTGTGAATTGTAAGTTTGTGTTGAGCCCATTTAGAAGGGTTTTGAACCCAATCAGTCTATCTATACTTTCATGCCAGAGGATGAAGCAGTTGTCCAGATATCTCTTCCAGTTCTTTTCTATCTGTAGGTAGAAGTGGTTACCATATTTGTCTAGAACTTTGCGGCAGAGAGTGGTTTCCAAATATCACATGACAAGGGTGGCGTATGAGAGGGCTACTTTCGTGCCCAGGGCAGTCCCAGATTTCTGTCTGTAGTATTTGGCATTGAATTCGAACAAATTATTTTCCAAGATGAATTTGAGGCCCTCCAACACAAATTCTTTTCTGATGCGCTGTAGAAGTTCACTAGGGAAATGTTCAAGCCAGAATTGTATTGCCTCTATACCTAGGTTGTGTGGGATATTGGAATATAGATTGATGACTTCAAAGGTTACTAGTAGGGTATGTTCAATATTAAGTGTTGTTGATATATATATATATATATATTATATATTTATATATATATATATATATACTAGCAGTGTATCCTGGCGTGCACGGGTAAGAACATTGGTAATAGCACCTCCAATGAGAAACATTTATTTGTGAGTGCCTGTTAAAAACTAACAAAAATATACCGACAGGAAACTTGTTTATTTGGAGAAAATTAAGAAGTTGAAAGTACAGTTTAACTGTCTACGTGCATTGTTCATAGAAATATTGTTGACCCCCTTCTTTTCATACTCCTCTGTTTTGGTCTTTTGGAGTAAATGTGAAAGAGAAAGTCGCAGGTTAAGTTGGCAGAAGGTTCCAGTGTCATAGCAGTAAGTCGTAGGCTACTTACCTCAAATGTTCATTCGCACTCTTTCCACTAAGTTACTCTTTCTCTCTATCCCTCTCGGTGCAGTCCCTTGCGAATTTCTCGCGTAGGCCTGGTGTAGATTTGCACCCGATCCATCTACACGATGCACATGTCCGCTTTGTACGGCTTTTGGAGGAAGGAGTGACCAGCAGTACGTTGTTCGGTATTATTATGAAAAGGTGAAGCAGTGAATCCCACGTGACCTAACAGCTCGGGAGGAAACTGCTTACCTCGAAGATTGATTCGCCATCGTTCTTGTCAATGCTCCGTTTAGTTGGTATTTGTTGGTCTACAGTTAGATGAATGGCGCACAAAGGGTTAATGTTTATTGGCAAGAAGTGTTTTAATTAATAAAAGACGGTTTAAAGCGACCTACAATGTATCATTCTGCGTAGATGTTAGCGGTTCTCGTTCGTTGTCAATGGGTTTTTTGGACGGCGAATTCGAGACCCTTCTGTTTCTCCCTCAATAAACTGACTACTATGAATACCATTCCATGTTGGCCTGCGGATGGAAATGCAGAACGCAAAGGTGAAAATTCAGTAGTAATGGGAGTCCTATGTAGCAGCAGTAACATTGATAGTGCTTACAACGTGTGATTTCACCCTTAACGGGATCTTCTGAAACTAAGAAAATCAATCTGTGAACGCAGAAGTAAATATTTCGAAAAACGTTGCAACCGAAGGAAGACAGGAAGACGATACTTTGGTTCGTGAAGACGTTCCCTGGCAATGAACAGAAAATAGCGAAGATAATACGTCAGTAATGAGAACAATGTTTGTCATAATGTCGTAATTCAGACAGCCAGATATACAGACAGATATTATAAGGGCGTGACGGTATAGTTGTGTATCTATCTAAAAAGACAGACTAAGAAAGACAGAGGTCGATAACCGGCGCCTAACACCCCTTTAACAACAGAAAATTGAAAAATAAAAGCTGCAGTTAATATCTTTAGACCGCAAGGAATATATAAATGCAAGTTTGAAGTCAATTGGAGTAGAAATGTGGATTTGTATAGACTTTGAAAAAATTAGGACACACACACACAGAGACAATTTCAGTTATATATATGTATATATATATATATATATTTCAGTTTTATATATATGTATATATATATTATAACGAGTCGGAGCCCAACGGCTAAGCTCTTGTCATTGCGTCGGGGCTGTGGCTGAGGTGATTAACGTTTCGGTAAATAGATAAGCTATCTATATATGGATAATGTTTTTTTTTCTAACACGAAGAAATATTGATGGTTCCTAGCAGACAACTGATGATGGATATTACCGTCTTTCGCCCGTAACTCTTTATTTTCTAGACAAGTTTTAGAATAAATTGTTTTTATTTTTTGATATATTTTAAATATATTATTTCTATATATATTTTACGTGAAAGGTGTGTGAAGTGCCGGCGTAGAGAGAAGGAGAGAGAGAGAGAGAGAGAGAGAGAGAGAGAGAGAGAGAGAGAGAGAGAGAGAGAGAGAGAGAGAGAGAGAGAGAGTAAACTAAGATAGAATACAATACCAAACAAACAATACTGACCTAAGAGAAATATAAATAAATAAATAAATATATACAGAAGCACAATAACAACAAACACATATAAGCACACACTAGTAAACTAAGATAGAATACAATAAGCAAAACACAGTCACCGGAACGTGAACACACATCAAACACTATACACACACGCAAACGCATGCGCAGAGAAGAAGACAAAAATAAATAAATAAATAAATAAACAGATAAAATAAAAATGGCGTAAGCATACAATACAAGAGGAGGAACATAATAGCACCACTGATGATGTTGCAGATGTGCAACGAAAGAACTTTGTTAGACTATATATATGTGTTTATATCTATATTATATATGTATTTTTGACCGTTGGTCAGTCAATGGTAAACATTGAGGACCGAATGAATTAACTGTGGATATATAAAAGATACAGAAGCGAAAACCAACCAAACAGTGAGTATGTTCTGTTACTAATTCTGGCAATATTATTACAACAATATAACCCTCCCCAAGTATAACAATATTTGTTTTGACACACGATTTAATATCAAAAACCTTGCGAAACAAATATATATATATACATATATATATAAATATATTTAAGAGTTAAACAAGGTTCAATGAGTACTTCAAAGAATGAGTTTTACAATAGATTGGAAGCACACAACAGAATGTTTTCCAGAGTTATTAATATTAATTCAATATATATATAAAATAACAGGAGGCTGGACTGGTGTAAATCCTTGAAAGGTTTATTATACTATGATCATTTCAATGACCGAGTTCCATATGAATCCGGTGATATCATCAGGTATTGGAATATAACAAAGGAATATGTAAAAATCCCATTGGCCCGAAAAATCAGAGACAGAGAGGACGACTGACCAACTAGCTGCTTTCACCTCGGCCAGTCGCCCTCAAAGTGATGGCAATTTAATCTACTAATGACCATCTGGTGAGGAGGCGAAGGACAACTACCTCTCCGTCAAAGAAAAAGGGGAAGAAAGAAAGAAAGGAAGAAAGAAGAAAAAGGGAAGAAAGAAGTCAGCATAAGGGTCACACTACAGTCATGCTAGAAAACGCTGCGAAAAATGCTACTCCAAAGAATCTATATTTAACAAAGGCATATATAATGGGTGTCTGTATGGTCTAATGTGAACCTTAAATTGGAACGTTAAACTTATGTTACGAGTTATAGGATGAAATTAAATTAAAAAATATTAAATTGCAAAATGATAAATTGAAAAATAAATTATTAGAAAGTTAAAGGTTAAGGTAGCGAGATTTATTTAATGAACTTACAGAGAGAGTCTTATATGAAAAAGTTAATCTCGATAAGAGATCAGGATGGGATATAGAGTAAAGATTTCGATTGTGAACCCAGCCAGCACCTCCTAACGACGAGTCAGCCAGTTTCGAGTGGTATCGTCCAGCGAAAGAAATGGAAATTAATTTTTCCGAGTACTCTAGGAACGTAGCTAGCTTAGGCCCCGGGAGTGCTAGCGAGAAGTCTAACAATTTCGACAGGCCATCGTCTATACCAAACGAATATTATTAATTCACACATGAGGGGTTTATTTATGTGCCAGTAGAGGCATGATACAGCTAATAGTTATACCTAAACCTGGAGTTTATAGGTATAAGTATAATATGCCGGTCAAAACAGGCGGCGCGGTGGGACCGGGGCAAAGCAACCGCTTCCTATAATTTCGTTTACCAAAAGAGAGGAAATTTATTTTTCCAAGCATTCAAGGAAGGCTGAACTTTCCGAGTGCCCAGCACACAGCCGGGAAAAGCCACCACACAAGTCAAAGGTAGCAACCCAATGAAAAGTGCAAATAGACCATAATTATTTTAAAGTCCCAGTTAGTCCGGGTTATAAGTAGTGTGGTTCTTTGGGGGCTATGAAAGGTGCTTAATGACTTGAGTAAGGAAAGTTACAAAAAAATAATAAAAGCAGGATACAAAGGTAAAATACAAAGATAAAGCTAAAATACAAAGATAAAGAATACATTAATAAATTAATAAAAAATTAATAAAAGTAAATAACTAGGGATGTAGTAAGACGGAAGTATATAAGAACGTATCGGAGGAATCAGAGTAAAGGGGAAATATAATAAAGATCAAGTTGTAGTAAGATAATACAGGTTGTACATATAGATATAGAGGGTGGAAGAGATGGAATGGTAACAGGTTGTACCTAGTGTAAAGTTCGAGTCTCCGAATTCAGTGTGAGTCACAAAAAAGTACTGAGGTATAGAGTAGAGAATTCAGTCAATACAATACATGTTTTAGTATAATACGTAGAGTTTTGTCGGAATCCGAATCTTCTCGACAAGGGAGCAATATCGCGTGGGCGGTAGATAAAGCACAGAGCAGCCAAAATCCGAATGATAAGTAGATAAGTTAATCCCATACTGGCAATAGCTGTACACTGAAGTCAGTGCCGCTGTTCAATATTACATTTGGAAGTGCTCAACATTATTGGAGCATTATTTATATATTTAAATATATATATATATATATATATATATATATATATATATATATATATATATATATATAACAAGGGAATTGTGGTAAGGAACCAGATGGACCATAACGCACCAGAGTACTCAATACTTAGGGTAGTAGAGTGGGAAATAGGAAAAAGTATGACCCCGACGGCAGAGCTCAAGCGGTTTCCACGAGTCCAGAAATAGCCGTCGAAACGGCTTGAGCTCTGCCGTCGGGGTCATACTTTTTATATAAATAAAACGGCGGGCTGTGTGGTTGCATTTAAGTATAATGAAAATAAAAAGTTACGGGCGAAAGACGGTAATATCCATCATCAGTTGTCTGCTAGGAACCATCAATATTTCTTCGTGTTAGAGTCAAGATATCTCAACCTAGTGCGATCAATAACTAAAATATGTTATTAGGATAAAAAGGCGGAGAGAGAGAGAGAGAGAGAGAGAGAGAGAGAGAGAGAGAGAGAGAGAGAGAGAGAGAGAGAGAGAGAGAGAGAGAGAGAAAAAAAAATACGTAAACAGACACGAAAATTAAAGCAACGTAAAGAGAAGAAAAATATGAAGTCAACAAACTTTTTTCGGACATAAGTCCAGACAAGTGTGACGAGAGAACAGACACGTCTTGGCTGTAGCAGTGTGAGCGAGAAACGAGACTGCTTGCAGTGGCGGACGAGGGATGAAGTGAGCTATTACAGAGGGAGTGAGTGAAAGTAAGAGGAAGTGATAAGGAGATGGTTATAGTGACAGGCTAGCAGAGAGAAGGTGACAAGCAGAGAGGGTGAGCCAAAGTAAGAGGGAGAAGGAGAGAGAAGGGGCGGGGGAGAGTTGATAGCAACAAGGAGAGAGAAAAGAGACGGGTCACAGCAGATATGGAAAATTATATGAATAAAACGGTGGGCTGTGTGGTGGCCCGGTAACTTTTTATTTTCATTATACTTATGGATTGGCAGTATCGGTAGAGGGTCGGGCGTCATGCTTTGAAGCATAGAGTTACCTCCCTTTATGATCTGAGTTCAAATCCCGCCGAGGTTAACTTTGCCTTTCATCCTTACGGGGTCGATAAAATAAAGTACCAGTAATGCACTGGGATAATTGCTGGCCTGGTGTCAAAAGTAGAAACAATTGTACTTAATTGCAACAACTCAGCCCGTAGTTTTATTCATATAATTTCACACAAACATGAAAACGAAAATAAGTACAACAATCGAATAAAGCTGTACACAGGAAACTTTATTCATACTCATTTTATAACATCAAAGAAGAAGAAAAACATACCGGCTGCTATTTGTAACGGGATGAGAGACAACCGAAATTCTCAAGACTTCAGTTCCCCGTTAAAGCCAGTTTTGCTATGACGATAAATAAACCTCATGGTCAGAGTTTCGAAGTTCTAGGACTGAATATGAGAAAATTGGTTTTTACCCATGGGCAGTTATATGTAGGTTGTTCATGGGTGGGAACACCTAGAAATCTTCATATACTATGCCGGAACGGTAAAACGAAGAATCTTGTGTCTTTGGAAGATTTTGACTCATTTGTGTTTCTTTTGTCACACCACGGACTCGCCTCATATTGTAAACCAGACAACACATCCAATACAGTTGTTTTCTCTTCTACCTGTCTTTTCTTATCATCTGTTTACCCAGGCAAAGCTGGGTACTTCAGCTAGTACATACTAAGAGAATCAACTTAAATTTAAATGCAAAATATGTCTTCATTATGTCATTTAGTGTGACATCACACAGGAGATACTG
>OZ024744.1:7464507-7469507 GCA_964016885.1 Eledone cirrhosa | reverse complement strand
TTCGGGCATAAGTCCTTCTTCAGGTGAGAGTTCAAAAGGTGTGTAGGGGAGTGGTGGAGAGACATAAAGCGAAAGGAAACGGTGCGAATGAAAAATTAACAAATAAAGACAAAAATATAATAAATAATAAATAAAAATAAAGCATGATAGAAATACAATTGTAAGAACACAGGCAAAGAATCATATACGGAAAAAAAGGGGTACGGTAACAAAATCAAACAGAGGTAATGCGTGGAAGGAAAGACAAAGTGTGGGAAGGTGTGTAAAGTTCGGAGAAAGGTCACGGCGGATTAGATCGGGGTTGAGCCGGTTGTTAAGTTAAGTTCCAAGGATGGAGGCCGTGTGAGCGTGTGTTGTGTATAATGAAAAATTGAACAGGGACAGAACAGAGAGGCAGTACGACAAATGTTTATTAAATTCACGCTCAGGAGAGTGGGGGGTAGGTGGGGGACGACGTTTCGGGCATAAGCCCTTCTTCAGGTGAGAGTTCAAAAGGTGTGTAGGGGAGTGGTGGAATATATAATAGTTTATATAATGTCCCGAGTGAAACCTGTGTTTGCTGAATGAAATTTGTCATTGGACAAAATGTCAATATTAACAACGTCAATCACACCTTCACTAATAATACACCTTGCCTAAAATATGGGAAGTGTTTTATTACTTTCTGACATCTTCACTGCTTTTCTTTCAGTTAAAAAAAAAGATGTATATATATATACATCTTTTTTTTTAACTGAAAGAAAAGTTGAAAATTGCAAACTTGACTGTCACCACATATTATGGACCTGAAGATTGCGAAAGCATGAAAGTACTTGTTCAATTAACACTTAGAATTTAAAATTCTATCATACTATTTCATTATAATACCATTATAAATTTTAAAGGATTGTAAATAAAACGAGTAAATCAGACAAAGTTGGAATTCCTCTTATTAATATATATACATATATATGGCTCGCAGAGACACAGTCGAAACATCAACTTTTGTTTTCCCTCAGTTGTAAAGCCTTGTACATTGGGCGTTAAATCAACATAATCTGTAATCTAGAACACGTGTAGTGGAAGCTCACGTAATTTTAAACCGTAAATTTCTAGTAGTTTCTATAAACATACAATATCTCTTGGACACAGCATTGACACTAGTACATTTTCTCCCCCCAAGTTGATACGGAGCTTGAATAATGAATACTTGTAACGAAATCATTATTTGATAATCATGATCCTTAGAATATTAAATCAAAGAGAAAGATGCTATCTTTTTTAAATGATGGGGTAAACTAAACCGTAATCTACAGCCAGAATGCCATGTATTTCTGTTTAAACGTATAATAGAATGGAAATGGTGTAACTAGAGAATAGTGGATTTAATAGAAAATCTGTCAGGCTGACATAAGTTATTGTAATGAAACAGACACTTAGATAAGATGTTGTGACCTTAGAATCATTTCAGCAAATGGAATATCAAACATTAGAAAATAAAAATAATAAATAAAAAAAGTAAAAATATACTCTAGCAGATTCCAGCTGCCTCTTCCTAATTGAAATCACTTCTTGAATAGATTTACTTCCATTTAATTTTATTTTATATTTATTTTCCTGGGTGTCAGTTAACAGAAGTATGGATCTAACGAATAGTATTGCAATTTATGCAGTATCGGTTAAGGGTCGGACGCCATGCTTTGACGCATAGAGTTACGGCCCTTGCCATTCTGAGTTCAAATCCCGCCGAGCTTAACTTTGCCTTTCATCCTTACGGGGTCGATAAAATAAAGTACCAGTAATGCACTGGGATAATTACTGGCCTTGTGCCAAAAGAAGAAACAATTATTATATCATAGCATTGTATAACAGTATATTTAGGCCAGATCCGAGAGGGTGGGCAGCTGAGTCAGTTGGTATGGACCTATATAAGTTTTGTGGGAGCCTACTAACCTTGCTGAAAACAACGTCAGAGGAGATTTATTAAATACATCTTAAATAAATAATCCAGGGCCTTGGTGACACTCTTTTAAGTATTTAAACATCCCTCTTTACTTCTTAACCTTGAAAGGATAAAAACCAAAGTTGATCGTGATGGGATTTGAAAGCTGGGATGAATAACGCACAGCATATTGACCGACGTTTTAACAACACTGCCAATTCAGTGCTTCAAATGTTCATTATTATCATAAATTCTAATTTTAAGCTATTTTAATTTCCAAACATTGCATCCCTCAAATCAAATCATAATCTGGATCACGTTATTACAGATTATGAAAATAAATTACATTATTTTCTGGAACAACACAGAAAACGTTGAAAATCTTCATTTGAAATCCCGGTTGATGAAAAATACCGAAATAATACCTTAATGTATAACTACATAGTATGTTTCGTCTCAGGGACCCATGCACAACTTTCTCTGCAAATTGGTTCATTTTTTTATCTTGTTCGAGCATTGAATATGATCTTCCAATGTTCCTAGGAGAGAGATTTATATCAGGCCTTATTCCATATCTCTCATTCAGATCAGTGGCTATCCTAATGTTCATAAAACTGGGCAAGATGGTTGCTGACCTTTTTCTTCTGTTGAAGATGTTGCTTCAGTGTTACTATTCGGGTCTCATATGATGTTAATATGGATTTTAGACCCCGGCCACCTTCCTTGCGTGAGAAGTATAGCCTATCCACATCACCGTTGATGTTAAAGTTTCCAGTAACGCGAGAAGCTTGCGAGTTCTTACATCCATCTCACTTAGTTCTTGCAATGACCAGTTCAGCAGGCCAAATGTTGATGTTAGGATTGGAACAGCATAAGTATTGTGGGCTATGTATTTGTACGCTGACAGTTCTGATGACCATATTTTCTTTACTCTCCTGAGGTATTCAGTTCTGGTTCTCTCCTCATTTATGGGGTTCATCATATCTGACATTCTCATCTGATATCTGTAGTTGTCACCTGGCTGTAGAGGTTGTATTGTCAAGTCGTTCATCTCTAGATTTCCAGAGGAGAGCACAACCCACCAAATTTCATTGAGATGTCTAGAATATTGTGTAAAGAGGTCCAATTGTTTTCTGATATATTTGATATTTGGCCCATATAACCTCAGGTCATCAACAAAGAAATGATGGGAGATACTTCTGGACCCACTTCTATGAAAACTTTGTTTTGTGAGAAAGTATGATAGTGGGTTTAGTGAGATGATTAATAGCAACACTGAAAAGCTATCATCCTGAAATATACCTTTCTAGTAGTGTATCGTATCAATCTAATACCTTCTTGTATAACTACATGTTATTTTAGTTGGACCTTCGTCTTATAAAACGAAAAACATCCCTGAAGTTTGATCAACGGAACAGTTTGCTCAGGAAATTACCGTACAAATGCCCGAGCATTCCACAATCACGTTTAAAGCTTAGCCTATTTTTTTAGGATTGACAGTGTGTATGACAATAATAGCCCGTTGATTCAACACATCTTTTCCAGTTGAATGGATTGGAGCAACTCGTAATAATGTGTCTTTCCCAAGAATTCAAAGCACGACATGAAATGGAATACACAGCCACACGCTCATGAGCAGAATACTTTAACCACTAAGCCACGCATCGTCACCTCCCAGCATACAATGTCAAAGACATAGTGGCCACGGAAGGTTAATTTTTTAAGAGAAAATGTATGGCAAATTGAAAGTATGACAATTGCTGTGGCAGATCTGAAAGAAGTTAACAACTTGATAGCAGATTGTAATTTTGATCGTTGGATCAAATGTAGAAAGTATATATAACTCAGAAAATACTTTCTGATCTGGCAAACTCTCGTGTCCTTTATAAAACATCAGATAAATGTTGACTCGTGGTCCTGGTTGACAAAACGTCAAATATGTTGTATATGCAGAAACGGTTGCTTCCTTTATTAAATATTTCCACAAAAAGTTTGTTGTATGAAATATAAGACAGATATGTTGTTTGACTTCATGTGAGGTAGAATAGTTTAGATCACTGACAATATATATCTCGTCTATTATTTTAACACTCCAATACCAAGTCTACTGAATTTCTCCCTTCATTTACTTAGTCGTTACTGGTGTGATGGCCTATGTACGATTAACTGACACTATTCTCAGTTGAGAATGTAAGGATAACTGATGCTGTACACCAGGTCTGAACACAGAAGAGCCGAGCAACTGTCATAGTCTCCATCTCTCTCGCCCTCTCCATCTTTCACTATTATGAGCAAATGGGTCCCATGTGTTGGCCACTTCGCAGCCCAAGCGGACAGAATGGAGAATGCGTTTCCCCGGAGGATGGTAAGGGACATGCGCTGGACTAGCCATTCCAGCTCGTGAGGTTCACACCTACGGCTAGCCAGCTCAGCGTCAATGGTGGTAAGTAGGGAAGTATCTTTAGGGCCAGGGACACGAGAAGTCTCCACAGCCAAGGGTACGACTGCAAACGTGTCGGAGAACGACAGATAGTTGGAGAGTTGTATTTATGTCAGATATTTGGATCAATGTTTCCACATTTATCCATGAAGTGTATTTGGTAATAGAATGTCCTGACACCACAATAAATATAACAAAAGATCAATTATAGTCAAACAGTTAAATATATTGAAACTGGAAAAGAAAAGCTATTCTTGAATCTTCATGCTATATTTCAATCGATATTGATATGTCGGATAATATGGCTATGCGTGAGGTCTTTCCAACTCAAACGGAAGCTCAATATTACGTAAGGGCACATGAGCTCCTCATCATCACTGTTATTCATACCGATGGTTTTTCGCGTCGCTATTCTGCAGCCAGGGACATTTCGTGAATTTGATGATGATTTGTTACATAATGAGATGAGAATGTATTGTTAGAAAACTGCTGATAAGTTTCAGTTGTGATGTTCATGTCAGAGTTGCGAAGACATTCACTGTGAAGGGCTTCTCGTTAAGAGAATATTTTCATGGGAGCTCGTATCATTTTTTCCAAGGGTGGTGGATTGGCAGTATCGGTAGAGGGTCGAACGCCATG
>OZ024744.1:7374507-7459507 GCA_964016885.1 Eledone cirrhosa | reverse complement strand
ATCCTTGATAGGATCATCCCTGGGCTACGAGATGATATCACCTACAAGTTGTGGTCCAACACCGGCAAAGTCATTAGATGGTTCTCCGATCTAAGGTCCAAGCAATCTATGAGGTTCTTCCAATTTGACAGTGACAGCTATTACGCTTCAATAACCCCGGAACTGCTCAACAAAGCATTAACCCTAGCCAGCATCAACTCTGACATAACCAATAACGAGATTGACATCATACTTATGGCTAGGCAGACCATCATTGAATTCAACGGAGCACTCTGGACTAGAAAAGACAGAACAGACAACTTTGACATCACTATGGGATCAAGTGACTCTGCGCAAATCACCGATTTAGTTGGAATCTACCTATTACAGCTGAAATCCAACTCTTGCAAGGCGGAATATATAGGGACGACGCCCTATTTGCAGTCCACAATTGCACTAATCGAGGCATTGACTTGCTAAAAAAACAATTACATAGATTCTTTAAAAATAACAGTATCTCTATCACCATGGAGCCGAACCATAAAGTAGTAAACTTCCTAGACGTTACCCTAGATCTTAACAATAACCTATATTACCCTTATCATAAACCAGGTGAAATACCTACATATATTAGTCCACACTCTAACCACTCACCGGCAGTCATCAGAGCAGTCATCAAATCGATCTCGTATAGGATCTCCATGCTATCAGCAAATGGGGAGATATTTATAAACCATGCGGCATATTATAATAAGGCTCCTTCTGAATCTGGTTATTAACAGTCCATTTACTACATACCTAAATGCCATAACAGCAATTCACCATAATAAACTTAACACTAGAACTAGAAATACCTTAGAATATAGCCAGATTCGCCGGAATTTTAGCAATAACGGCACTTATACAGGGAACCTTAATAGTGCCAGTGGCCTACTTCCCACTCCAAGTAGCAAACTAAAAATCAACCCTTAAATAGGAATGAGCAATGGGGTGACAAATAACAAATGCCCAAGTAATAATAACCCTATGAAGGCCCCTACCAACTCCACTAGAACCCCTAGAAGGAATAGGCCTAGAAATATCACCTGGCTTAACCCCCCCCCCCATTCTCATCTAATCTAGCCACTAATATCCCCAAACGCTTCTTCTCTATCCTATCCAAACACTTCCCCCCTAACCATAGATATTACAAACTCTTTAATAAAAACAACATTAAAATCTCATTCTCCACAACACCTAACCTAGCAAGCCACATCGCGTTCAGTAACCATCATAAGCTAGGACAGTATAACTCCCACACCGCGGTACCACCACCCCTATCAAATACACCACGCCACTACACCAATACTTACTCTAGTAGCACACCTCCCCCATCTAATCCTTCTAGCACGGACCAACCGCATAGTTTAAACAACCCTACTCTCACTAACCGCAAAAGTAACTGCAACTGCCGTTACCCTAATGCATGCCCACTAAATAGACATTGCCTGACACCCAATATAGTTTATAGGTGCACAGTTAAAACTGCTTCGCATACCAGCTCCTATATCGGCTCTACCTCGAACCCTTTTAAGGTACGCTATAACGCGCACTCCTTTTCCTTCCGAGACCCTAGCAACAGATGTTCGACATCTCTAGCTAGGCTCATTAAAAACCTTAAATTAACAAACATTGGACACTCACTAACATGGGATATCTTGGCTAGGGCCCAACCGTTCAATAGATGAAGAAACTCTTGTGACCTCTGTCTTACGGAAGCATATTACATAACTCTATCACGACCTCTACCGATTAATGATAGAACGGAGGTAACTATTGGCTGTCAACATCGAAGGGCTAATTCCTTCGCCAACAGAATTTTTGACTCAACATAGTCATCTAGCCCCATTTTTACATATAGCTAATAAGTCAAATAGTTATAGCTAACTTAGATAATTATAAGTTACCTCCCTACATTGTCTCTCAATAAAAAAATAAAAAAATAGCACTTCTTAACTATAAACTACCCACAATTTCTAATTTCTCGAGGAGTTACTTTCCCTGAAACAACTCTCTAATTAGTAAGATAAATATGTCCATTGGCGGCCATCTTGTTACCCATAGGCAGATCTCACACAATGCAGCCCCGACAGAAGAATACTGCTGGAATATGGCAGACAATAGATATACCATAGTGAAATACCAATAGTGAAATACCAATATATGGAACATTACATTCATGTAACATTCTTTCCTTATTTTAATTTATATTCCTTTTCAAGTTCCAATGAGCTGTTTTAATTGTACCTAAGTTAATTATTTTCAACTGAACCAGATCAATAATTATCTATAATCATTTGATCCAGAAACATTATATGGAGTACCGAAACAATTGTAAACGGACATTATTATTATTATTAGGATTGGCAGTATTAGTAGAGGATCGGATGCCATGCTTTCCAGCATAGTTACGTCTCTTTACGATCTGAGTTCAAATCCCGCCGAGGTTGACTTTGCCTTTCATCCTTACGTGGTCGATAAAATAAAGTACCAGTAATCCACTGGGTGATTGATGGCCTTGTGCCTAAAGTAGAAACAATTATTATTATTATTAATATTATTGTTGGTGAAGCCACGCCTCTTATCTCCTCCAGTCCTTTTCAACGTTTTACCTCTTTTACAACCGTTCTAAACCTTTTATTCAAGTTTTAAATTTGATAAAAGTTTAGAAGAAGTGACCCACCTAATACAGGGGTTCACTAGTAAATAATACGGTACCCCTTTACGGGGTGTCGTATTCGTGTAAAATATTTTTTTTTAAATTTCAACATGGATAACACAAGAAAGAGAGAGAGCGCTGTCAGACAACACAGGGAGAGGGAGACGTTATCAGCATGTCAACAAGACAGCGTTCCAGCTGAGGTAAATATAAACGAACATATTACAAAGGAAAAAAAGATTGTTACAGATTTAAAATTACCAAATATTTCTAACACAAACAACACCAACAATAACACCAACAACAACACCAACAACAACACCAAAAGTAACAGCGGTAAAGTCGAGAACGACAGTAACAAAAATAACAGCGGTAAGGTCGAGAACGACAATAACAATGACAATAACAACAGCCACAACAACAATAATAGTAGGAACAGTATCAACAAAAACAGCAATAATAACAACAGCCACAATAACAGTAACAGCAGCAACAGTATCAACGAAAACAACACCAACAACTGTACCAGCGAAAAGAACAACAATGAAACCGATACCTGTAATAGCGACCTCAGCACCACCAGTAAGACCAGTAGCGGCAGCAATAGTGGTGCTGCTGAAAAAGGGACCACTTCTTTTGCAGGTGTCGCCCGAAATATCGAGACAGTGTTAGTCACAGAGGAGGAGATGGCAGTCGCAAGGGCCATGGTGACAAGAAGCGACAATAGAGTTTCCCTGAAACCTCCACCCGACTTTTTCAAGGACCAGCAGCTACGGACGGTGACTTACCGCACCGTAAGAAAAATCTCACATCGAGTGGAGAGAGCCACGGAGGCTCAAATCCAAAAGGCATTGGGGTGCGTCTGGGCACGCAGAACCCACATCACCCGAGGCAGAAAGTACGCCACAGTAGACATACTTTTCGCCACCCCCCAGGAAGCAAAGTCTCACTCTTTTGAAACCCTAAAGAGTGAGGAGATAGTCTTGGTGCCCTCCTACTGCGGGCAGAAAATTGTGAGGGTCAAAGTGACCCAGGTCCCACCCGACGTGCCCATACCTTGGCTGGCCGCATCTGTTTTTGCTGGAATTGAGAACAGGGCGACCATGCTGCAAGTAGAAAAAATAGGGAGAGAGAACTGGTCAGGTATAGGCATGCAAATGCTTATACAAACTGACCAGGAATGTATCGAGGCTATCCCCGATATCATAGACATCGAGGAAGGACTCCAACTCCCTATAAGTGTAGAAGGAAGATGGCCAAAATGTTATCTCTGTCGGTCGAAGGGTCACCTCAGGGCCTTTTGCCCGCAGAAGACACCGAAGAGGGCCCCTCTCCTTCCAATACCTGGTCCGCTGCTACCAAGAGCAGGACAGGCAACAAACGAAGAAACCCCTTCCACGGTGAGTAGGAGGGCAACGTCCGTAGCACCCGTACCAAGGCCACAGAAAACTAAAGCAGCATCATCAGTAGCGGCAACACCAATAGCTATATTTGAAATAGCTACACCAGCAACAAAATTGCCGAAGAGGGCTCTACTACCACCACCAACAGCCGTGGAGCACATACCCCTCCCAGAAGCCACAGAATCCAACATGGAGTTTGAGGTGGGAGTGACGTGGCAAACAGTCTGCCACAAAAGACAAAAAAGAAAAAAACCCTTAGATTCACCCGCCAAAAGCGAAGGCATACAATGAGGGTTAAAGGCAGCAAGGAAACTTGCAGCAACACCACCACAAACACCAACAACGCAAACACAACAAGACACACACACCAAACACCAACAAGAAGAAAACGGCAACAAAATCCCCCATAAACATAGCAAAAAAAGAACTCATAAAATATATAAAGCAGCACACAGACATCACGGAAAAAACTACTACACCCCACCAACACCAAGAACTCTCCCGACAAACATAAGCATCATCGAAATCTCAATAGAACAGAATAAACCTTTAAAACAAAAATTCCCCAACGCAGTTGGAGACTTCAGAGGGACGGTTACCAAGAGGATATACACTGACATACACTGATATACACTGATATACACGGATATACACTGACCAGCGAAAGGGACGGTTCTACTGACGGTTCTACTGTCCCTTCACCACACGAACAAGGTAAGTGACCCTTTCTCATTTGCCCCGTTTCTCATCCAACATGGCTGCACTCAGAATAGGCAGTATAAATGCACGTGGCCTGGGGTCATCTTGGAAGCAGGGTCACCTGCTCAATGACCTCAGGTCACTAAACATAGATGTGGTGGCCATCAGTGAAACCAGAATCTCCGAGGCACGGGCCTTCGCACCGATCTTCGGCGGCTACGATGTATACGCATCTCCCAGCCGTCCAGGATCGGGGGGAGGGGTTGCCGTCCTTTTTCGGAGAGGCTTGGATCTCGCGATACGGGCCATCTTCCTGGACCCAGAAGGTAAGTCGGTGGTGCTGGACGTGACCGGCAGCGAAGGCAATGCTTTCAGGCTAGTAGCCGTCTACGCCCCAACAGGGGCAGGACGGCCAGATTTCTTCAGACGTCTAGAGACCTTTCTTGGAACGTCCCGCGCTTTAGTGTTAGTGGGCGACTGGAACGGTATCTTGGATGCACGCCGGGATCGTGTGGGGTTAGTGGATAGGGGAGGAGGGTGCAAGAGCCTCACCAACCTGCTCAGACGTTTTGAACTGTCTGAAAGGTATCGACGGGATCACCCGAATGTGCCAATGTGGACATGGACAAACCGCATCGGGTCATCCAGATCGTATCTAGATAGGGTATTCTGCAGGGAACTAGATAAGGCTAGTATAAGTTGTCCACAATTTAAAATAGTCGACTACACAGCCCACAATTTGTGATCTGTGAGATCGACATAGACAGATTTCATAGACAAGGGCCTGGTTACTGGAAGCTGAACGCGTCTTTCCCGGCGCGCAAAGCCTAGAGACCGGATTAGCGTATTAGTTAAGCGGGCGTTGACGAGAGCGGTCATCAACAACAGGTGGTGGTTCGCCCTGAAAAGGGCAATTAAAGTAGAGTCGATTAGGTTTAGCAAAGGAATAGGGATAGAGGAAAATAGAGTAGAGGGAGAGGTAGTCAGAAAGCTAGAATAGGCGTTTAGGACAGGCATCGCAACCGACGTGCTTGCGGCGAGATTGGCACTCGACCAATTCTTCAACGCAAAACACGAAGGCTGCGTTGTCAGAGCTAGAGCGCGTGCTTTGAAACACGAAGGGACAAAAGCCGTCCAGTGGGCCCGGATGGCAGAGGCGCGATGTGGCAACAAAGCCACAATTCGGTCTTTGCCTGACCAAAACGGGTGCGTGATGCTCGAACCCGAGCGGATGTGTGAAGCTTTTCAGCAGCACTTTGCTGAACTGTTCGGGAGCGGTGGCGGGCCGGATCGGGGCATGGACTTCAGTGCATACCTCGACGGACTGCCTCTGCTCTCGACGACCGCAGCACAGTGTTGCGAAAAGCCAATAACAGCCGGTGAAATACGGGAAGCGATGGCTAACTGCACAAGAGGTAAATCGCCAGGTTTTAGATGGTCTGCCCTACGAACTTTATGCATTTATGCCAGACTTGTTCGGTGACCTCTTGGCAGACGTCTACTGCAACTGGCAGCAGAACGGGAGCATTCCCAGTTTTGTGAGCCGGGGAGCAGTGGCGCGGCTGAGAAAAGACCCGAACAAGGGGGATGTTAATGATAATTTCAGGCCCATAACGCTGCTAAACGCAGAGTTCAAGATTTTGGCCAATGTGTTAGCAACGAGGTTGGCGCTTGTCGTCAAGGGTTTGGTGGGAGAGGCGCAGACATGCGCCATTCCGGACAGATCCATACACGACAACCTCCACCTCATGCGATACATCATAGAGAGGGTGGTTAAGGAACCTGGCAAGGGTGGGGCCCTGATCAACTTGGATCAATCCAAAGCATTCGATAGAGTCGACCATCGGTACCTGGCAGCGGTCCTCGAGGCAGCCGGCTTCGGGCCCGTTTTCAGGCGTTGGATCGCAGCAATGTACAGCGACATCTGTTCAGTTGTGAGGGTGAACAGTCACCTGTCGCAGCCGTTCAGCATCATACGCTCAGTCCGCCAGGGTTGTCCACTCTCGTCCCTCTTGTACGTATTGGCTCTCGAGCCGTTACTGCACAAACTGGGGGAGATGAAGGGCGTCCCACGCGAACTAGGATGCGGGAGATCCGAGTCGGCTTACGCTGAAGACGTCACCGTGGTGGTGTCGAGCACCAGACACGTCCAGATGCTCGGCACCGCTCTCAAGGAATACGAAGCGGTGACAGGAGCAAAGATAAACCAGGAAAAGTCGGTGGGCTTGCAGCTTGGCACCTGGAGAGGCAAGTCCATGCCGTCCGACAGCGTCGTAGGGCGTTGGACGGACGGACCGGTTAAATTGCTCGGGGTCTGGTTCGGACCGGACCTCCAGATGGAGAAAAACTGGAACGAGGTGACGAGCAGGGTGGCCTCCTTCACCCAGAAATGGGCTGAGAGGAAGCTGTCCCTGAAAGGCCGGGCGGAAGTGACGAATGCGTACATCGCATCCGTCATCTGCTACCGCATCACCATCGTCCCTTGCTCCAGCCCAACTCTCACCAAAATGGAGCGCCTCTTCTTCCGCTTTTTGTGGAAGAAACGCGCTACCATGGTCAGACGATCCATCTGCTGTCAACACCAGTTGCGCGGAGGACTGGGCATGACATGGCTGATGATGCGCAAACATGCGCTGAGGCTGCGACATCTCTGGTGCTTCCTTGACGGTGAACAGGTGTGGTCGCCGTTTGTCAGGCACGTTTTCCCACAGCTTGTCTCATTAACGCTTTTTTCCATCCACTGAATTATTTTTATATAAGTTCCCAGTGTCCCCGCATTGCCTGGAAGCTTAGCTGAGAATATATTCCCTGATGCCGTAAGGCTTCTCTATAGTTATTACGTAACTATATTTATCCCCTTACAGAAACTAATTAGTTGGAGTGGAATTTTAGTAAGTAAGTCAATTTTCATAACTTTCTTATTTACGTCTTTCATATATATATATATATATACTAATTGTCAATACATAATTCATGTGTATGTGTGTATTTGTATGTGGGTGATTCTGTGTAACTTTGTGTATGTGTTTGCGTGTTTGTGTTTGCGTTTGTATGTCTGTGTTTGTGTGTTTGAATGTGTGTTTGTGTGTAAGTGCGATTGTGTGCGTGTTTGTGTGTGTGTTTATTCACATTTCTATAACTGGTCTTAAGGATGCCAAGAGAGTGGCAGGGAAATAACTATGAATAAACTCTATAATGATCAATAGAGACAGACTGGAGCATATATATATATAGATAGAGAGTCAGTTTCTAACATAGACACAAGACTCTCTCATTGGAATTTACGCAACATCAACTAGGTAGATATGTATGTATGCATGCATGTGTAGATATGGATGTTATTGTATGTGTGGATGTGTAAGTTTTGAGTTGTATGTGTGCATGTGTATATACTTTGTATCTGTACATGTGTATATGTAGTTATTAGATGCAACATTTTTGGAATGTTTTACATATTTTTACTGTTTCATTAATGGATTGTACTTGTAGTTTCCTAACTAGTTGTGTTCTTTCTGTTCCTGTGAAGCCCAGCTTCTCCAGATTTGTATTGAGGCAGTTACTAACATATCCCAGTACCCCAATAATCACAGGCATAAATCTGAAGGTGTTATGAGGGTGGATTATCTGCAGATATCTCATCAGTTCTGCATAAATATTCTCCTTTTCGTCAATCTTTGATATTATATTGGAATCTGTTGGGCAGCTAATTTCCACTACTGTGCATGTTTTCTTCTCCCTGTCCCATATCATAATATCTGATCTGTTATGCCTGCATTTTATTGGTGTTTTTACTGGAACATTCCACCAGTACTCTTTCATATTATGTATATGGATATCTTCCACATTGTTGTAGCTTTTAATGTGTTTATTATTGGGGCTATCTTTTCTATGGATTGCATTTTACAGTGTTTTGGCCACTACATCATGTCTCATAGGTAGATAGTACCGCGATGACATCTTTGGACAGCTGCTGATGACATGGGTGATATCCTCGATGTTAGTTCTGCAGAGTCTGCACTTGTTATCACATCTAGGTGTTTTGCCTACATCCCTATCTCTTTTGTGAATCAGGTATTTCGTGTTAATCTCCTGTTATTGGATTGCAAAAGTGTATCCTTCAAAGTGGGAGCCAGTATAGCAGTTGTTGGTCCAAGATAGACTACTTTCTTTATCTATAATACTCTCACTCTGGAGCTTCCTGGTACCATATCCATGCATGATTTTTTGCTGATAAGCATGCAGTTTTTCATCTATGGATTCACTGCGATACTGCTGAGCGACATCCCTGGGTGTGAGTTTTTGATTATCACACAGGGAATATCTCTCGAGGAGTTCCTTCCCAACTCTCATGATCTTATCTGCTTCATGCAGATAGACTTGCTCGAGAGACGGGCTCCTACGCTTCAAGGTTCGTAAATGTTTTCGGATTGATATGATGCGACATTCAAATGTTGTCTGGACCGATGTTAGGCCTCTGCCTCCCTGCTTACGTTTCAAGTAAAGGCGGTCTATGTCACTGTTGATATGGAAGTTTCCGGTGTTGTTTAGTATTTTTCGAGTTTTAACATCAACTGCTCGTCTATCGTCCAATTGAGTATTCTAAACGTTGGCGTTAGGACAGGCTCAGCAAACACATTGTGAGCTACTGTTTTGACTTGTGCAGAGAGTTCCGATGACCATCTTTCTCTTAATCGGGTGTAGTATTCCCTGGTGACGCGTTCTTTATTACAGATACCATTATAGGATATGTTCTCATCTATCCCCAGGTATCTGTAGCAGTCCTCATCAGATATCGGTGAAACAGATAGGCCATTGATGACAATGTTGCTAGATTGGGTTGTAGTTTTTCCCCGCTTTACAGTCATGTATGAGCATTAATCCTGGCCAAACTCCATTCCTATATCCTTTGAGAACGTTGTAACCAGGTCAAGATTTTTCTTCATCCCATCTATGTTCTTGGCATAGAGTTTCAGATCGTCCACAAAGAAATTATGAGTTAGGGTCGTATTTCTGTCCTCCTGTGAGCCAATGATGTATCCCTCACATTTCTTGAGCAGAAAGGACAAGGGTTTTAATGACAGGATAAATAGTATCACAGAACTATACACCTGTGGTATTTTATTTTATCAGTGAAACTAGTGTCCTCCCTCTCTGTCTTTAACCTTAGGATAGTAGCCCAAGAAGAAGACAGCCTCTCTATGGCTCTGACAATAATGTATGGGACTTTAGCAAGTTGGCGGGCCTCTATCATCCATGAATGGGGAACCGAATCAAAAGCTTTCCTGTAGTCCAGCCAGACTGTAGTCATATTCCTTCTAAGTTGTTGAACCACCGACATAGCAGTCTTGTTAATTAGGAGTTGTTCAGCACACATCCAAACCCATTTCTTTCCAGCTGCTTGTTCATCTGTGATGATGTTATTATTTTCACAGTGATCTTGGAAGAATAGGTTCAGGCAGGCTGTATACATCTTATACATCAGGTTCTGGCATGCAATGGGTCGGTAGTTTTTTGCCAAGTGGGTGTCTTTGTTCTTGGGTGACCAGTAATGTTTGTCCTAATGTCAACCATTCTGGTATAAGTGTAAATCCCTTAAGAACTTGTTGGTAGAGTTCAGTAAGATACCTCCGATAGAATATTAGTTTTTTGTACCAGTAGCCGACAATCATGTCTCTTTCTGGTGTTTTCTTATCTTGAAGTTTTCCTATCACAGTCTCAAGGGTACCCTCACATATTTCATGTTTTTTTGTAGTGTAGGAGCAATAGTTCTTTCAGATTTCTCTTTGCCACACTGCATCTTGGTTGAAATTCTTCTTTTCACACCATATTTTTCTTCAAAAGTAATCTATGTCTTTGTGGGATGGGGGCCTCAGTGACACTTATTATTTTGTTCCGCATATCTCTATAGACTGATGTTTGGTTTACTGCTAGATTCAGCTGACGATTCTCTCTGTTGTCCATCAGTGGCAGTGGGGTAGATGTCAGCTATGTTGTTGGTGACCTGTTTACTGCTAGATTCAGCTGACCATACTCTTTGTTGTCCATCAGTGGCAGTGGGGTGGATGTCAGCTACGTTGTTGGTGACCTGTTTACTGCTAGACCATTCTCTCTGTCTGCCAATGGAAATGGAATGATTGTCTTCAATAGTGTCACTCAGTTCTGTTAGATGTATCAATTTACATCTAATGACACGTGTTGTCCCTTCATTAAAATGTGTTGGGGAAAAGTCTAATTCTGGGTGTTTGGAGTTTCACAAAGTTTTTAGTCTCTGCATAAAACCGAACTTTTGGGTGTCCTACGGGCTCCTACGCTTCGAGGTTCGTAGATGTTGTCTGAGAGATATGATGCGACATTCAAATGTTGTCTGGACTGATGTTAGGCCTCTGCCTCCCTGCTTACGTTTCAAGTAAAGGCGGTCTATGTCACTGTTGATGTGGAAGTTTCCGGTGTTGTTTAGTATTTTTCGAGTTCCAACATCAACTGCTCGGATTTCGTCTATCGTCCAATTGAGTATTCCAAACGTTGGCGTTAGGACAGGCACAGCAAACACATTGTGAGCCACTGTTTTGTTTTGTGCAGAGAGTTCCGATGACCATATCTTTCTTAATCGGGTGTAATATTCCCTGGTTACGCGTTCTTTATTACAGATACCATTATAGGATATGTTCTCATCTATCCCCAGGTATCTGTATTAGTCCTCATCAGATATCGGTGAAACTTTAGGCCATTGATGACAATGTTACTAGATTGGGTTGTTGTTTTTCCCCGCTTTACAGTCATGTATGACCATTTATCTTGGCCAAACTTCATTCATATATTCTTTGAGAACGTTGTAAGCAGGTCAAGATTTTTCTTTATCCCATCCATGTTCTTGGCATAGAGTTTCAGATCGTCCACAAAGAAATTATGGATTAGGTTCATATTTCTGTCCTGCTGTGAGCTAATGATGTATCCCTCACATTTCTTGAGCAGAAAGGACAAAGGGTTTAATGAAAAGATGAATAACATAATAGAGAGAATGCCCCCCCCCCCTCCCGAAATATACCCATGCAATATTTTATTTTATCAGTGAAAATAGTGTCCTCCCTCTCTGTCTTTAACCTTAGGATAGTAGCCCAAGAAGAAGACAGCTTCTCTATGGCTCTGACAATAATGTCTAAGACTTTAGCAAGTTGGAGGGCCTCTATCATCCAAGAGTGGGGAACAGAATTGAAAGCTTTCCTGTAGTCCAGCCAGAGTGTAGCCATATTCCTCCTAAACTGTCGCACCTCCGACATCGCAGTTTTGTTGATTTGGAGTTGTTCAGCACATCCCCAAACCCCTTTCTTTCCAGCTGCTTGTTCATCTGTGATGATGTTATTATTTTCACAGTGATCTTGGAAGAATAGGTTCAGGCAGGCTGTATACATCTTATACATCAGGTTCTGGCATGCAATGGGTCGGTAGTTTTTTGCCAAGTGGGTGTCTTTGTTGTTGGGGACCAGTAATGTTTGTGCTAATGTCAGCCATTCTGGTATAAGTGTATCTCCCTTAACAACTTGTTGGTAGAGGTCAGTAAGATACCTCCGATAGAATATCAGTTTTTTTGTACCAGTAGCCGACAATCACGTCTCTTCCTGGTGTTTTCTTATCTTGGAGTTTTCCTATCACAGTCTCAAGGGTACCCTCACATATTTCATATGTTTTTTTATAGTGTAGAAGCAATAGTTCTTTCGGATTTCTCTTAGCCACATTGAATCTTAGTTGAAATTCTTCTTTTCACCCCATATTTTGCTCCAAAAGGAATCTATGTCTTTCTGGGATGGGGCCTCAGTGACACTTATTATTTTGCCCTTCATATCTCTATAGACTGTTGTTTGGTTTAGTCTGAATCTTTTATTAAGCACTTTTCTCTCATCTATCTTCAGTTAACAACTTTCAATTCTTGTTTGAGGGTGATCTGCTTATATTGGAGAGTTCTCGATTTACTGTTACCAAACATCGTCTCTAATTTATTTTTCACTCTTTGTTGATGGGGAGTGAGGTTTTTTTGTGTTGGTTTGCATGTAAGGAGCATTGTCACATATCCTATGTTTTTCGTAGGTCAGCAATCTTTTTTTCTATTTTAGTTATATATGATGGTATTTTTGGTGGTGTTTTGTTCTTGTTAATATCTCTGCTATCACCAAGATAATACTTCACTGTCGTTGCTAAGGCATATAAACAGGCGTTGGTTTGCCAAAATGTTGGGGTTTTTTATCCGTCGTAAATATTCATCCCCTATTTCGTCAATAACACGTAATATTTCATTATTTGTTTATCTATTAAACATTGTCGTTTTAATACGTTCAGCAAGAGAGATATTTATACATGAATTCATTTATTTCTGGAAGATTTCGTTCAGGGAAAATTTCAATTGTTTATACTTTTGATTATTATCATTACGATAGTATTTTCCACAACAGTCGAGGTAGACTCGGATGGTACACGTGGTGTGAAATTTCTTCGATTATTAATATTATCGATAGTGTTTTCCCCCAGCATTCGAGGTAGACTTAGATGGTACAGGTGGTGTCATGTTCCTTACAGGCATAGTTGTTTCAAGGCACTGTTCGACCTGGCTGCTAGGAAGTCTAGTAACGTGGCGACCTGTAGCACGTGTTGTTGATAACATGTTTGTTGTGGGAGACTTACAATTAATAATATTTATCTTATTTTTACGTTCAACAAACGTCGCTTGTGGGCGTAATTGTTTCACTGTGAAATAATTTAGCTCTGGGTGTATTTCGTCCCAGTGTAGCTTCATTCTATTCATATAGCCAATGGAGGGATTGTTTTTTGCCATTTTATAACAATTAAATAAATCATTATTAAGTTCGCAACTCCAAGAGAAATGCGATTTATAATTTCGGTTTTTTCCGTAGCTACAATTGAATAAAGTTTGATTACCTTCCTTGTTATTTGTCTTCGATACTTCCTTAATTTTGTTGTATGTATGTATGTATGTATGTATGTATGTATGTATGTATGTATGTATGTATGTATGTATGTATGTATGTATGTATGTATGTATGTATGTATGTATCCACTAGGTAGATATATCTGCATGTCTGCATGTGTGTGTGTGTGCAGGTATGATGTTATTGTATATGTGGAGGTGTATGTTTTGAGTTGTATGTGTGCATGTGTATATGCAGTTATTAGATGCAGAATTTTTGGAATGTTTTACATATTTTTACTGTTCCATTAATGGATTGTACTTGTATGTATGCATGTATATATGTATGTATGTATGCTTTTATATATATATATATATATATATATATATATATATATGGCCCTATGTTATATTACTTGCCTATCTCTGACTTTCACTTCTTCTCTACCTCTCAACTATCTACTATACAAATTTCTTATCACGCTGATTATGTCTTAGAATTACGTTAAACCTGCACGTATTTGTGGAATGGTAAGTGACGTACCCAATAATTTATAATACTACATTGACTGTAAACACCACTTTTAAAGTGAAACAAAATAACATTTACACTCTAAATGAGGCCGACAAGTTTTTTTTTATGGGTTTAGGGGCAAATATTTCCAAGCCCCCAATTGGCTCTGCATTATCCCGAGAGATGTATCAGTTCCCGCTGCACTATCTCTCACAAGCACTGTTTCCAATACAAAAATCTATTCTTTTCAAATTGCCCTGCGCTTATACTACCTGCTAATAACATTAAGACTTATGTTTCTATTCGAATACTCAACCCCTCAAAAGAGCTGGTTTATCCAGTATTGATGGGAAGAGACCAGCCGGTCTTACCCTTTGTCCCTGGGTGAGAGGTAGGTGTCTCATCTGGGACGTCACAGTCAGTGACTCTTTTGCTCCCTTCCACATCATGGACGCCGGTGAATGTGGGGATCGCTGTTTCCGCTGCCGAACAGAATAAAATCCGGAAATACTTATCAAATAATCATTTTATTAGCCTGTGGCGTTCGAGACGTTCCGTAGAGTCGGGCCACTGACAGCGAAGTTCTTGTCTTCATAGGCAGCTCACCTTAATGAAGTGTCAGGTGATGCCCGTGAAGGTGCCTGAAAGTGTGAGTTAACTCCCAAGCTGTGAGGTGCGGCCGATTGTCACACCTGGTGGTAAATTGCCTTCCCTTCTTTTGTCTTTCCTTTATTATTACTGTTCAATGAATTTTTACTATACACGGTTTAGACATATTTATCCTTCTGAACGAATTAAGAGCAATTTATAATGCTATTTACGCATTTGTTATGTTATTGAAAACATATTTGTAATGTTATTCAACTGTAAATTCAAACAACTGTAATACAATTTTTTGTAAATTTCACAAGTAGATATTAATTTAATCGAAGATATGATTGCTGAGCACCACAACCGACGGAGGATCGTCTACCAGATTCACGAGTAACTTCCTTACAGACGAATTGTAATGGAATATTTAACAGAAGAAATAACTGCTGCACGAGTAATGCGATGTAAAGTGTGCATGGGGTTTGTAGAATTGAAGATATTATCTTACCGGAGATTCTACACAACTCTTCTAGCAGAATCCACCCACATACCGACATACCAAAATTCTAGCAAAGAAGAAATGACAGATAAAAACCAACAAACGAAATAAAACAAAAAGATAGCGTCTATATCACGTCTAGCTCTCTATATACCTAGTACGCTGTCTCCACTGTGTGTGTATGTATGTATGTTCTTCTGGTTTTATAATTTCAAAAAGTTTTACCAATAGAGAGAGAGTCGGTTTCTAACATAGACACAAGACTCTCTCATTGGAATTTACACATCAACTAGGTAGTTATGTATGTATGTCTGCATGTGTAGATATGGATGTTATTGTATGTGTGTATGGGTATGTTTTGAGTTGTATGTGTGCATATGTATATGCTTTGTATCTGTACATGTGTATCTGTAGTTATTAGATGCAACATTTTTGGATTGTTTTACATATTTTTACCCTTCCATTTATGGATTGTACTTGTAGTTTCCTAACTAGTTGTGTTCTTTCTGTTCCTGTGAAGCCCAGCTTCTCAAGATTTGTATTGAGGCAGTTACTAACATATCCCAGTGCCCCAATAATCACAGGCATAAATCTGAAGGTGTAATCAGGGTGGAGTATCTGCAGATATCTCATCAGTTCTGCATAAATATTCTCCTTTTCACTAATGTTTGATATCATATTGGCATCTGCTGGGCAGCTAATTTCCACTACTGTGCATGTTTTCTTTTCCCTATCCCATATCATAATATCTGGTCTGTTATGCCTGAATTTTATTGGTGTTTTTACTGGAACATTCCACCAGTACTCTTTCATATTATGAACATGTATGTCTTCCACATTGTTGTAGCTTTTAATGTGTTTATTATCGGGGCTATCTTTTTTACGAACTGCATTGTACAGTGTTTTGGCCACTACATCATGCCTCATAGGTAGATAGTACCGCGATGACATCTTTGGACAGCTTCTGATGACATGGGTGATATCCTCGATGTTAGTTCTGCAGAGTCTGCACTTGTTATCACATCTAGGTGTTTTGCCTGCATCCCTATCTCTTTTGTAAATCAGGTATTTCGTGCTAATCTCCTGTTCCTGGATTGCAAAAGCGTATCCTTTAAAGTGGGAGCCAGTATAGCGGTTGTTGGTCCAAGATAGACTACTTTCCTTATCTATATTACTCTCACTCTGGAACTTCCTGGCAACATATCCATGCATGATTTTTTGCTGATAGGCATGCAGTTTTTCATCCATGGATTCACTGCGATACTGCTGAGCGACATCCCTGGGTGTGAGTTTTTGATTATCACACAGGGAATATCTCTCAAGGAGTTCCTTCCCAACTCTCATGATCTTATCTGTTTCATGCAGATAGACTTGCTCGAGAGACGGGCTCCTACGCTTCGAAGTTCGTAGATGTTGTCGGAGAGATGTATGTATGTATGTATGTATGTATGTATGTATGTATGTATGTATGTATGTATGTATGTATGTATGTATGTATGTATGTATGTATGTATGTATGTATGTATGCATCTATGTATGTATGTATGTATGTATGTATGTATGTATGCATGCATGTATGTATGTATGTATGCATGTATATATGTATGCATGTATGTATGTATGTATGTATGTATGCATGCATGTATGTATGTATGTACGTACGTATGTATGTGTGTCGTCCGATCTATAAGCTCCTTACATGGGGTAAGATCTTTTCGTGGAGTAAGTTTTTAATTAATTTTTGTATTCTGAAACATCAAAATACAACAATTTGTTGGTCACTGGACTCGGGAATGTCACGACAGAAGTTTGTGGAAGTTACACAAATATTTTAGTATGTTTTAGCAGAGCAATCCTTATTTATATTTTACATTTTACATTTACTTACATCTCAATATAACATGGCTAAAATTCAAATTTTGCAAAGAGAAGAAAACGGTCAAATGAACTAGATACATCTCACTGTCCCCCACCACCACAATAGCGTCTACACTCTCTCCCCATCACCTAATTTACATTTACACATGTCATTACCCTTGTAGACAAAAGTCACTGACCTGTTGCCAAACTCTCTACTCTGTGTTGAATGTGTATGTGTGTGTATTTATATATATATATATATATAAACATAGGTTATAAACGCCATACAAACTGAGAAGGCGGTCAAGAAGGCATTAACCACCTAAACCAAAAAACAAGTCAAGCTAAACAGATCAGACAAAATAAATGACAAAATCATACATATATATATCATACATATATAACCAACCTGGACCCATTGGAATTGATGGTAAAATCCAAGTACAGGGTTTCTGTCACACCTAAATCAATAATACTGTCTGCTTAAAAACATAAGCTTTTGGTATAATGATCAAACGACCAAATTTCAACCCCAACATCTACAACAACAACACTGGCACTAATGTTTACAGCAACAACAGCTTCAGAATGAAATGAAATGAATATTTACAACAACTGCAGCATCAAACGATAAAAAAAAAAAAAAAATTAAACACACACACACAACACAACAACAACATCGACCATCACCACCATCCACCGCCGCCATCACCATCACCAGCGATCGTGCGTTAAGAAAACAACAACTTTAATAATAATAATTTTTCTGCTTTTGGGCGGGGCCAGCGATTGTTCCAGCGCATTACTGGTGCTCTCTTTTGTTGACTCCGTGGGGATGAAAGGCAAGGTTGACCTTGGCGGGATTTGAGCTCGGAGCGTGGAGGGCCATAGCTCTATGCTGTAAAGCAATTATAATAATACTGAACGGTAACACGAACGGTTTCAACTATACGAACTCTTTCGAAAGTCATCAGTTGACATAATCTTGTATCAGTAATTGTTTCTACTATTGGCACAAGGCCAGAAATTACCCAGTACATTACTGGTACTTTATTTTATCGACCCCGTAAGGATGAAAGGCAAAGTCAACCTCGGCGGGATTTGAACTCAGATCGTAAAGGGACGTAACTATGCTGGAAAGCATGGCGTCCGACCCTCTACCGATACTGCCAATCCACCGCCCTTGATAATCTTGTATCAGTAATGACGGTAATATATATATATATATATGTGTGTGTGTTTGTTTGTATGCATGAGTGTTGGTGTGTGCGCGCGTGTATGTACGTGTGTGTGTCTGCGTGTGTGTATGTCGTACGTATGAGTGTCAATAAGTGAGTTTTTATTTTTTTATTTTTTAGTTTTTTATGCGCGGGGACATAGAAATAGTCGGGCTGGATGCCCGATCGCGCAGTTAAACCACTGGAAGCGAAGAACCCCTAGCCCTTGTCAGGGCATTCTTCTAGGAGAAGGCAACTCAGGAAACTGGGATAACTCCGATATAAAACCTGCGGCTCAGTAGTTACCGATGATGTTGATCTTTTATTCTGTTCGGATTATAGCTACTGTCGCTCAGAGAGTGGGATTGGCTCAGTGCACAGTCTTTCCTCACTTTAAAAATATTCTTTACGCATAGGCATTGCACGATTGCATTAATAAATAATTATTAATAGTGTATTATTATTATTGTTACTATTATTATTACTTTTTTTCCAAAACAATATAAAAGAGATAATTGGCAATAAGGGTTCTGGAACAAAAGGGATAATTGGCAATAAGGGCAGGAGCCCAAGGTTATCACAGCCTGGGATCGCTCGTCATCGTGCCACCGTAATAGAGCCAAACAAGGCATTTAGTCTTGGCTGCTAGAACGTACGGACGCTGCTTGACAGGGATTCCTTGGAGCGTCCTGAACGAAGGACCGCTCTTGTTGGAAAGGAGCTTCGACGTTACGATCTTGACATCGTGGCTTTATCTGAGACGAGGTTAGATTGAGATGGTCATCTTACGGAATTTTGTGGAGAATATACATTCTTCTGGAAAGGAAGAGATGAAGGAACCAGAAGAGAGGCTGGGGTAGCATTTGCTGTCAAGACTGTTCTTGTGGATAAATTAGAAGAATTCCCAGTGGGGATTACTAAGCGTCTTATGTCCATGAGAGTTCCGCTGGACAAAGGAAGATATGCGACCCTGGTGAGTGTGTATGCTCCAACTATGCATTCTGTCGATGAAGAAAAAGTGTCCCTTTACCATGCCTTGAAAGGTGTTTTAAGAAATATTCCTCAGGCAGACAAAGTCATCGTGCTTGGTGACTTTAATGCTAGAGTGGGTAGGGATTTTAACACATGGAATGTAATCGGAAGGCATGGGGTGGGAAAGTGTAACAACAATGGTATGCTCCTGCTGCAGATGTGTGAGGAGCTGGATTACCATGTTCGAACACAAGAACAAATTTAAGACCACATGGATGCATCCTGCATCTAAGGAATGGCATCTTTTGGACTACGTCCTTGTCAGGATGCGTGACAGACGGGATGTGCAGTGTGTTCGTGCTCTTCGTGGAGCTGAGTGCTGGACGGATCACTGCCTGGTACTCGCAAAAGTGAAACTAATCACTAAACGTAAAATCCGGGCTCCTGGTGTTGCCATGCTCAGAAGATTGAATGCTGCTCGTCTTAAGGATAAAAATGTGAAGAGATCATTGCGAGAAGAGATGCAGGTTGCTGATCTTGGTGAGGATTGGTCGACCCTTAAAAAGTCGTTTTATGATGTAGGCAGGCGTGTTCTGGTATTGAAAACATCAAGACTGGTTTACTGAGAATGATGAATATATAGAAGACTTGTTGGCTGATAAGAGGCGTGCTCTGTCACGCTACTTGATGGCAAAACCACAGAAGAATATGTTGCATAAGGTACTCAACGATGTGAAATCACGTGTTAGGCGGAGTCTTTCTCAGATGAAGGATCAGTGGTGGAGTGAGAAGGCTGGTGAGATACAAGCTGCGTCAGATTCCAATAACACAAAGCTGTTGCACAGTCTCTTGCGTGAGGTTTATGGACCGTCTTCTTCTCTGGTGACACCGCTTTGCAGCAAGGATGTCAAAGAACTTCTTCGTGACTTACAAGGAATTCTACGAAGGTGGTGAGAGGACTTTCATGAACTTTTGAATCAGCCCCCTGTCGTCAAGAAAGATTTCCTCAGTCTCATTCCAGACAGTCCCGTGAAAGTAGCTCTCGCAGAACCTCCGACGGTTGTGGAGGTTGCAGTAGCTATCTCGAAGCTGAGCAGTGGAAGGTCTCCATTTATGGATGGCATACATGCTGAGCTCCTACAATATGGTGGTGAGAGACTTCTGCAACCTCTTCACTCTTTGTTTGGCAGGATATGGGCTAATGAATCCGTACCTGAGGACTGGAGTGATGCAGTAATGGTGGTCTTGTACAAGGGAAAGAGTAACAGGAATGATTGTGGGAACTACGGAGGTATATCATTGCTTTCTGTCATAGGGAACGTTTTATGTAGGGTGCTTCTGGACCGTCTGCTGACACACATTGCAGATTGTGGAGAAGTGCATGGAACAAGGTTTGGATCTGTATCAGGTTTTGTCGATCTGACAAAAGCTTTCGATACTGTTAACAGAAATGCATTATGGAAAGTTCTCCAGAAACTTGGTTTCCCTGATAATTGCATTGCTTTAGTTAGGTTTTTCCATGACGACATGAAGGCTTGGGTTAATGACGGAGGTAACATGTCGGAGCCTATCTCAGAAAAATATAGAGTGAAACAGGCAGATATTCCAGCACCGACCCTGTTTGCCATATACTTTGCAATGGTTTTCTGTATTGCATTCAGGAATTGCGAGCATGGTTTTTACATCCGGTATCGAACCTCAGGCAGCATATTTATCATCAGGCGCCTTGCTGCAAAGACAAAAGTATTTACATCAATCATAAGTGACTTCTTGTATGCAGATGATTGCGATCTTGTAGCGCACAGAGAGTGATATGCAGCACATTTTGAATCATTTTCTGATGCTTGCACTGCCCTAGGATTGACTGTCTCAAGAAAACCGTCGTCATGTACCAACCTGCCCCTGGTAAGCAGAACAGTGAACCAAATATCTATGTGTATGGTAAACGACTTGGAGTGGTTGATCAGTTTGTCTACCTGGGAAGCACTGTCCATCGATACAGCAACCTTGAAAATGAAATCCCACCCAGGATTAGGAGCGTTTCCATCAGATGTGTCTCAGGCGGATCCATGGCGTTCACTGGAGGGACCACATCAGTGATGTCGAGATTTTGGAAAGCTCTCTGTGTGACAGTGTAGAAGCTCTTGAGCTTAAGCAAATACTCCGTTGAAGTGGTCACCTTGCCAGGATGAAGGATTCTAGAATACCAAAACAACTTTTGGGGAGAGATAGTTAAAGGAAAACGACCGCCACATAAACCAAAAAAAGAGGTATAAGGATTCCTTTAAAGCCTCTTTGAAAGACGCTAACATCTCAGCTGATACATGGGAAAATGTTGCTGCTGTTCGTAATAAATGGAGAAAGACTGTATATGATGGGAAAGTTGATCTTGAGGCATCTCGAATCGCATACGGGAAAGTAAAGCGGGATGTGAGGAAGGGCATTGCTGCTGCATTTCCAGGCGGCGAGGGTCCTCCTATGGTGCTGACATGCAGCGTATGTGCGAGACTCTGCCTAAGCAAAACTGGACTCGAAAGGCATCTTCGCAGTCATAAAGTAAGACCAGTGGTTGACTACCAGGCTGCTGTTGGAGATGCTACTCATCATGCTTGTCAAGCATGTGGTAGAGAATGTAAATCAGCAGGAAGGCTCAAACGACATGCAAAAGCAAAAGTACATGAACTCCAACCACAACCGGCTATTCCCAGTGAATGTTTTGGTTGCCGACTCCGTACAAGACATTTTAGGTCATTGGCTGGGCTAAAAAGCCACATTCGATCGCAGCGCTGTTAGTTGCTATCGTGTGTGTGTGTGTGTGTAGATATGTTTATATGTGTGTGTGTGTATTATTGTTGTTGTTGTCGTTATTATTATTGTTGTTGTTGTTGTTATTATTATTATTATTATTATTATTATTATTATTATTATTATTATTATTAATATTATTATTATTATTATTATTATTATTATTATTATTATTATTATTATTATTATTATCATTATTATTATTATTACAGTTGCATTTATCTTGCTTTATGTTCATACGAGTTATCACCAAGTCACAACCAGTGACCTCAAGAGACAACAAGGTCCGCCATGTTCAAGAAAAAACATACATACTCACACATGCATCTTTAGGTGTTTAGACTTGTGATGTACTTATATTGACAGAATCTTCCTTAGTATATGGGTAGTTCCCATTAGTACTATCTTTTGTATTTCTCCTATACGCGGGTTTCCTGGGATTTGCGATAAGTAATCATTAGACCCCTTAGGTATCATTCCTAGAGCGCCTACAACCACTGGTATTGTTTTAGTTCTCAATTTCCACATTTTTCCAATTTCTATCTCCAGGTCCTTATACTTGCTCAATTTTTCAAATGTTTTTATAGATACATTCTTGTCTATTGGAACAGACATATCAATTAGCAGGCATACCATCTTCTTAAAGTCCTTCAGTATTATATCAGGTCTATTTGCATCTATTTTTCGGTCTGTTTGGATGCTAAAGTTCCACAAGATTGAGATGTGATCTTTTTCAAGTATGGGAGGTGGTTGATGCTCCCACCAATTCTTTTGATGGGGCAGGTCAAAATGCTTACACATTATCCAATGTATGTATTGTGCAGCTCTGTCATGCCTGTTTAGGTATTCGGTTGGAGCTATAGGACTGCACATTGAAATTATGTGATCAATGGTCTCTGTTTGTTTTTTACATACACGGCATAATGGGCTGCATCCATTTTTTATTATGTTGGCTTGGTAATATTTTGTTGGCAGACACTGATCCTGTGCTGATATAATCAGTCCTTCAGTCTCCGATTTGAGTCCAGAGGATGCCAACCACTGATGGGTTAAAGTTTTGTCAACATCAGGATTGTTAGCGCGTTCTGGGTATTTTCCATACAGAGGCTTTTCTTGCCATTTCTTAGCCAGTTTCTGTAGCAGTTCTTTCTTTGCAGTTACATTTACCTGCTTTCCTTTTTCTCTGTTTTCCATTTCAGCAGTAAATGGGACTTCTGAAATTTGTAATCCATTACTGTATCTTTGTGCATTTTTTGTAATGGAGTATGATCTTTTGATGTTTTCGTGTTTCAAAACGAGTTTGATCATCCAATCATGTGATTCCCTGAGATATGTAGATAATCCAATTGTTGCAGTTTTCAACGCAATATCTAACTGGATTAACCCACGCATCCTTCTTTCCTAGGGAGATATATTATATCTGTATCTGCCTTAGGGTGATGCATGGTTAAGAATTTTCTAATTTTTGTATCGAGGCTACGGATCTCTGTGCTTGACCAGTTGATGATATTGTAACTGTAGGTTACTACTGGTATGGCAAGCGTGTTTATGGCATCGATCCTATTCCTTGCATTCAATTCCGTTCTTAAGATTGCTCTCACTCTGCGGTAACATTCCTTCCTTATCCTTTCCTTATTATTATTATTATTATTATTATTATTATTACAGTTGCATTTATCTTGCTTTATGTTCATACGAGTTATCACCAAGTCACAACCAGTGACCTCAAGAGACAACAAGGTCCGCCATGTTCAAGAAAGAAAATACATATTCACACATGCATCTTTAGTGTTTAGACTTGTGATGTACTTATATTGACAGAATCTTCCTTAGTATATGGGCAGTTCTAATTAGTACTATCTTTTGAATTTATCCTATACGCGGGTTTCCTGGGATTTGCGATATGTAATCATTAGACCCCTTAGGTATCATTCCCAAAGCGCCTACAACCACTGGTATTGTTTTAGTTCTCAATTTCCACATTTTTCCAATTTCTATCTCTAGGTCCTTATACTTGCTCAATTTTTCAAATGTTTTTATAGATACATTCTTGTCTATTGGAACAGACATATCAATTAGCAGGCATACCCTCTTTTGAAAGTCTTTCAATATTATATCAGGTCTATTTGCATCTATTTTTCGGTCTGCTTGGATGCTAAAGTTCCACAAGATTGAGATGTGATCTTTTTCAAGTATGGGAGGTGGTTGATGCTCCCATCAATTCTTTTGATGGGGCAGGTCAAAATGTTTACACATTATCCAATGTATGTATTGTGCAGCTCTGTCATGCCTGTTTAGGTATTCGGTTGGAGCTATAGGACTGCACATTGAAATTATATGGTCAATGGTCTCTGGTTGTTTTTTGCATACACGGCAAAATGGGCTGCACCCATTTTTTATTATGTTGGCTTGGTAATTTTTTGTTGGCAGACACTGATTTTGTGCCGATATAATCAGTCCTTCAGTCTCCGATTTCAGTCCAGAGGATGCCAACCACTGATGGGTTAAAGTTTTGTCAACATCAGGATTGTTAGCTCGCTCTGGGTATTTTCCATACAGAGGCTTTTCTTGCCATTTCTTAGCCAGTTTCTGTAGCAGTTCTTTCTTTGCAGTTACTTTTACCTGCTTTGCTTTTTCTGTGTTTTCCATTTCAGCAGTAAATGGGACTTCTGAAATTTGTAGTCCATTACTGTATCTTTGTGCATCTTTTGTAATGGAATATGATCTTTTGATGCTTTCGTGTTTCAAAACGAGTTTGATCATCCAATCATGTGATTCCTTAGATATGTAGATAATCCAATTGTTGCAGTTTTCAACGCAATGTCTAACTGGATTAACCCACGCCCTCCTTCTTTCCTAGGGAGATATATTCTATCTATATCTGCTTTAGGGTGATGCATTCTGTGCATGGTTAAGAATTTTCGAATTTTTGTATCGAGCCTACGGATCTCTGTGCTTGACCAGTTGATGACATTGTAACTGTAGGTTACTACTGGTATGGCAAGCGTGTTTATGGCATCGATCCTATTCCTTGCATTCAATTCCGTTTTTAAGATTGCTCTCACTCTGCGGTAACATTCCTTCCTTATCCTTTCCCTCATTGTCGAGTGCTTGATTCCGTCTCCTTCACAAACACCTAGATATTTGTAAGTTTTTTCTTGATCAAGTTCTCTTATCACGTTCCCCCGATCAAGATTAATGTCTGAACTCTTCAGCAGCTTTCCTCTGGTGAACGTTGCTTTGGCGCATTTATCTAGTCCAAACTCCATTTTAATATCATCACTGAACTGCTTCACAGTGGATAATAGCCCTTGCAATTGTTCATCATTTTTTGCAAATAGTTTCAGGTCATCCATGTAGAACAGGTGATTAATGGTTTTGTCATAGACTTTATATCCATGTTTTGTTTCATTGAGCATTTTACTTAATGGTATAAGTGCGATGCAGAATAAAAGCGATGATAAAGAGTCACCCTGAAAAATTCCACACTTAATATTAACTTCTCCAGCTTCCAGTGATTTTGTTTCACTATTCAAAAGGAGTGTCGTTTTCCATGTCTTCATACTGAATGACAAAAACCTCCTGACAACGGGGGATATTTTGAAAATCTCTAAACATTTTTCAATCCAACTGTGTGGCAAACTATCGAATGCTTTTTTATAATCTATCCAAGCAATCGATAGATTTTTGTGTCTATTATGACAATTTTCCAGTATCATTTTGTTAACCAGAAGCTGATCCTTACAGCCATATGAGCCTCGTTTACACCCTTTCTGCTCAATGGGAAATAGGTCATTTGTTATCAGGTGGTCATATGTGTATTCAGTTAGGACTGATGTTAAAATTTTATACATTGTGGTCAAGCAAGTTATCGGTCTGTAATTTTTGGGATTGTTTGTCTCATCATTCTTCGGAAGCAGGAATGTAATGCCGTTAACTAGCCATGAAGGTATCTTTTCTGGCTCCTTAACTATTTTATTGTAAAGTTGGCTAACAGCTCATGAGACTCTGTGAAGGCATTTATCCAAAAGTTTTGTATTTTGTCTTTTCCTGGGGATTTCCATTTGCTGGTTTTTCTTAGAGCTGTATCTTTCATTTGTCTGTCTATCCATGGGGCATGTATGTTATGAACTTTTTCTTCGGCCCAGATCTTTTCCCAGAATTCTTGCACTTCCTCCTTGGGTGGTATTGATTTAGCAGTTATTGTTGACTTACCAATTTTTCTGTAGAAGTTTCTTTGGTTGTTTTTGAACATATTATTGTCCTTATAGAATCTAGATCGTTTTTCAAAGCGCCTTATACGAGCAGCTTTGGCTGACACTTTTTGCTTGATTATTTCTATCAGCATGTCTATGTCACATGTTGATTTTATACTGTACTTTTCTTTCAATTTTTTAAGTTTAGTTTGTTTAACATGTTCACCTACTTTATAGTTTGTTAAAATTTCTATGTCAGATCGGAGAAGGTTTATTTGGCGATTGATGTTCTCTTGCCAAGTAGATTTCTTGTGGGAATTCCTTTGTTTTTTCATCTTCACTCCACATAAGTGAGTGGTGACTTTAGCCGATGCATAATAGAGATGATTTAAATCAGTAATGTTTAGTTTGTTTGTGATGATAATGTTTTTGAGAATTATGTTAGTCTTGTGTATTATCTTTTGGTTCTGTTTGGAGTTCTGGATCTTAGGGAGGGTGTCTCGTTGCCCCATGTCAGATTCTTTCATTTTCATCCATTCGATCATAATTTCATCCTTCAAGTTGGCAAGTTCATTCTCATTCATTTCTTTATCATTTACGATCTCATTATTTTCATTTGGAGTTTCATCCTGAGCATGCACTCCCTCCACTTTTTCGATCCTTTCTTTAATTTTTTCTGTTACCAGTGATTCCGCCCCAACCCTGGGATTCGAAGTGTTACAGTTTACCTCGTTTTCACTGACACATGTTTCATTTTCCCTTCGCTGACTTTGTGCTAATAGCTTGATCTGATCAATTTCTATATCAGTTAGTAACTTTTTTCTTACAATATTTCTTCGTATATTGGCTAGTTTGTTGCTGTCAATATAGCCTCTGTTTTCGGGATGTTTCTTTTTCCAGTTGATATATGTCTGTTCTGTATTCGATGTATTTGATGGGTAGTACATGGCAGTGTAGAAAGCCTCAAGGACTTCTTTATTATCTTCCCTTGACAATTTTTCTCTCTTTTTCTTTGGATTTCTTGGTGGTGAGCATGGAGGGCCAACAGTAGGAGTATTCCGGTTATTGGAGGTCTCCAGCTCCGAAGTGATGGGAAGGTTTGAACCATTAGCTGATTTTTCGACCCCAGTCTGGTTCCTCTCTGAGGGACGCGGCCCTTTTTTATTATTATTATTATTATTATTATTATTATTATTATTATTATTATTATTATTATTATTATTATTATTATTATTATTATTATTATTATTATTATTATTATTACAGTTGCATTTATCTTGCTTTATGTTCATACGAGTTATCACCAAGTCACAACCAGTGACCTCAAGAGACAACAAGGTCCGCCATGTTCAAGAAAGAACATACAAATTCACACATGCATCTTTAGTGTTTAGACTTGTGATGTACTTATATTGACAGGATCTTCCTTAGTATATGGGCAGTTCCCATTAGTACTATCTTTTGTATTTCTCCTATACGCGGGTTTCCTGGGATTTGCGATAAGTAATCATTAGACCCCTTAGGTATCATTCCCAGAGCACCTACAACCACTGGTATTGTATGTATGTATGTACGTACTTATGTATATATATGTCAGGTCACCAGTTGGTGCTACTGGTAACATGTATCCCAGTACAACCTGTCTCATGGTTGGGTCGTTGAAGACTAAACTGGCAACCCCACCAAGGTTTCTTGGTGAGGAGGGTGACTTTGGACATTGTGCAGGACTAAAAACAAAACCTCTCAAAGGGCAAAGGAGCTCTTAATAGTCAATGGCCATCCAAAATCACCGGGAGAGATGACCCCTTAGCCTTTGTCAAGGCAGAATTCTAGGAGAAGGAAAACTCTGATATAACACCTGCAACTCTGATGGTATCCAATAATGTTGACTTGTTCTTCTATTTGGCTTTGTGCAGTGCCTTTGTTCACTATAAAAGCTTCACGGCACAGGCATTGCTTTATATCTGGAGATCTCTCTGCACTTGTCGTCACATGGTACGATGGTCTCAGCATTATATGTCAATAATTGTCACAAGTGTAGTGTTTGTACCAGAGTTTTCAAGTCGCTGGCTGGACTAAAAAGTCACACTCGTTCAGCGCATCGGTAGGGGTTCTCCTACATGGATATAAAATAGTGACCGTACTCGAAAACGAGTTGGCAGCCGGCATATATATGTATATATGTATGTATGTATGTACGTATGTATGTAAGTACGTATGTATGTATGTTCTTCTGGTTTTATAATTTCACACATTTTTACCAATAGAGAGTGGGTCGGGTTCTAACATAGACACAAGACTCTCTCATTGGAATTTACACAACATCAACTAGGTAGATATGTATGTATGCATGCATGTGTAGATATGGATGTTATTGTATGTGTGGATGTGGATGTTTTGAGTTGTATGTGTGCATATGTATATGCTTTGTATCTGTACATGTGTATCTGTAGTTATTAGATGCAACATTTTTGGAATGTTTTACATATTTTTACTCTTCCATTTATGGATTGTTCTTGTAATTTTCTAACTAGTTGTGTTCTTTCTGTTCCTGTGAAGCCCAGCTTCTCAAGATTTGTATTGAGGCAGTTACTAACATTGGCCAGTGACCCAATAATCACAGGCATAAATCTGAAGGTGTAACCAGGGTGGAGTATCTGCAGATTTCTCATCAGTTCTGAATAAATTTTCTCCTTTTCACTAATCTTTGATATTATATTGGAATCTGCTTGGCAGCTAATTTCCACTACTGTGCATGTTTTCTTCTCCCTGTCCCATATCATAATATCTGGTCTGTTATGCCTGCATTTTATTGGGGTTTTTACTGGAACATTCCACCAGTACTCTTTCATTTTATGTACATGGATGTCTTCCACATTGTTGTAGCTTTTAATGTGTTTATTATCGGGGCTATCTTTTTTACGAACTGCATTGTACAGTGTTTTGGCCACTACATCATGCCTCATAGGTAGATAGTATCACGATGACATCTTTGGACAGCTGCTGATGACATGGGTGATATCCTCGATGTTAGTTCTGCAGAGTCTGCACTTGTTATCACATCTAGGTGTTTTGCCTGCATCCCTATCTATATGTATGTATGCATGTATGTATATATGTATGTATGTATGTATGTATGTATGGATATATGTATGTATGAAAGTATCTGTGTATTTGTATCTATATGTATATGTATGTGGGTATGAATGTATGTATGTGTGTGTGTATGTTTGTACTAATATATGTATGTATGTATTTATATGTATGTGTTTATGCATGTAATGTTTATGTATATATATACGTATATGTACATACATACATATATTAATACAAACATGCATATATATCTATACACACAGACACACACATATATATTATATATATATACTAGCAGAATGACACGGCGTTGCTCGGGTTTTGCTCTTGTTACATCTAGGTGTTTTGCCTGCATCCCTATCTCTATGTATGTATGCATGCATGTATGTATGCATATATGTATGTATGTATATATGTATGTATGAATGTATCTGTGTATTTGTATATATATGTATATGTATGTGTGTATGAATGTATGTATGTGTGTGTGTGTGTCTGTTTGTATTAATATATGCATGTATGTATTTATATGTATGTGTTTATGCATGTAATGTTTATGTATATATATATATACGTATATGTACATGCATACATACATATATTAATACAAACATTCATATATATCTATACACACACACACACATATATTATATATTATATATATATATACTAGCAGAAACACCCGGCGTTGCTCGGGTTTTGCTCTAGGGTTCTTATTTAATTGATATATATTTATCCTTATCGAGCCTCGTGAAATAAATACTTTTGTTTATATTTTGTTATTGTGTATGCAAAAATTTCTGTACACGCATATATAATTTTATATATATATATATATATATATATATATATATATATGTATAGATTAAAATAACAGATTAAAATTTGAGGAAAGAATCGGTGCTTTCATTCTTAACGGGATCTTCTAAAGCTGAAAATATCAATCTGTGAACGCAGAAGTAAATATTTCGGAAAACGTTATATATATACACGCGCACACACACACAGCGTCATAATGTCGTAATGCAGACAGCCAGACATACACACAGATATTATAAGGGCGCAACGTTATATCTATGTATCTATCTAAAAAGAGAAAGACTAAGAGTTTTAAAGAGAGAGATCGCTCAATCGCCTAATGCGGTCCGTAGGGCATTGAAAATTCGAAATTTTCTTTGCTCAAAACACTCACAGGACCATAAGTATTACATGTTTAAAGTTTGAAAACAATCGGTAGGGTGGTTCTTGGGTTTCAGTGATCGGATAGACAGACAGACAGCCTTTCTCTGTTTTATATATATATATATGGTATATTTCTTGAGGTCGTTTTGGAAGCCTCAACAATGCAGATGGGTAAATCTCCGGGTAACAAGATCCGGTGGTAGAGAGATAGATGTAAGTGAATGCAGGTTGAGATGTGTAGCGTGTAGAAGAATGTAGGAAAGAGCGTAAAGGATAAAAATAATAACACGAGATATAGTTACCTTGGGGGAGATTTAATTGTCCCTATATATTTCGGATTCACATCCATCAACTGGTGAGTTTCCGGGGGGGGGGGACGTTGTCTGTCGGAAAGGTGCGCAATGTGTCCTCCGCTGTTCGTTGTTTTGAATATCTGAGGTATTCAGCAGAGCGCGTGTGCGCGTGAAATAGGGTCGGTCAAGCAGAGGTCGGCGGCCGAAATAGTTCTTTCAATTGTGGGAGTGGGGTGGCGCTAGCTGTCAGTCCATTGTATTATCTGCCCTGTTGAATAGTGTGTGGTTGTGATAGTATTCTCTGCCTGTTTGGTGAATGTTACTGTGTGTGTGTGTGTGTGTGTGTGCGTGTGTTGTTGTCTCGCTTGAGTGTGTGTGTGTGTGCGCGTGTGTTGTTGCCTTGTTCGTCTGTATTAGCAGTGTAGTATGTTCGTATGGTGTAATGCTACTGTGTGTGTGTGTGTGTGTGTGCGTGTGTTGCTGTCTCGCTTGTGTGTGTGTGCGTGTGTTGCTGCATCGTTTGTTTACTTAAACCAACCACCTCATTTCGCTTCTCTCGGATCGGTTATTTATTTGTGGCGTTTGATCCAAAGTGCTTTCTTGATACGTAACGTGCCGACGTGGTTTCTCTCTGTCGCTAGAATTGTGACAATGGGCCTTCCGTCTTTGTTTCCGCATTTGGTTATGTGTTTCCGGAAAGACGAGGCCCTGGTGTTAATGTGCTCCTTGATCCGGATGTGTAGCGGCCGGATTGTGCTACCTATATAGTAGTGGTTGCACTTGTTACATTCTATCTTATACACGATGTATGTGCGTAGGCAACAGTTCGTATGGCGCATCGGGCAGTTTCTGAGGGAGCACGCGTCAGTTGATTTCCCGGGTTTCCTGGAGAGGCATCTTCGCAGGGAGGGGCCTGAGTGGACCAGGTGGATGTCGAGGCCCTCCCTCCGTATAGCCTTGCGGATAGCGTTGGTGGCATTCTCGCCCAGGTGTGGTATTTTAAGGAAGCATTTGCCTTGGGTGTTTCTCTGCCTCTTGTGTCTGGTGTCTCTTATTCTGTTTGTGAGTGAGGCAGGGTACCCGTTCGTCTCCCCACTTCGAGGAATCGCTTGTTATGAATGACACCACTCGTGGGATCGCTGTATCTGTTTTCAATTCGCGTGATCTCGTTCGTGATGACATCCTCATCCTCACATCTTCCCAAGACATGGCGAACAGAATCTATGAGATGTTCAACAACACGGACGGGAACATTGATTTCAGTGTTGAACACCCCAGCGACGACGGTTCATTTGCCCTCCTCGACTTCCGAATCAACATCACGGAACAGGGAGGGATCCACTACAACTTCTACCAAAAGGCAGCCTGCAGGGATCTGTTCGTCCGCTACAAGTCCGCCCTCCCTAGCACTGTTAGGGAGGGCGGACTTGTAGTGGACGAACAGATCCCTGCAGGCTGCCTTTTGGTAGAAGTTGTAGTGGATCCGTCCCTGTTCCGTGATGTTGATTCGGAAGTCGAGGAGGGCAAGTGACCCGTCGTCTCTGGGGAGTTTAACACTGAAATCAATGTTCTCGTCCGTGTTGTTGAACATCTCAGATTCTGTTCGCCATGTCTTGGGAAGATGTGAGGATGAGGATGTCGTCCACGTACCTTGAGAAAAAGGCGACGGCATTGGGGTGGCAGGCGTTGAGTGCCTTGCGCTCGAGGTTTTTCATGTATGAGATCGCTAGCACACCCGACAGGCTTGAGCCCATGGGGAGTCCCGAGGTTTGTTGGTATGTTTGGTCAAGGAATCCGATGTGTTGTCAACGACGATGGATAGGAGTTGGTGGTTGTCAGTGGTGGTGAGCCCGATGCAGTGTAGGTCGGTGGATTAGACGCGTTCCATCAGTATATCAACGGCCGGGAGCGCCGGGACCGAGGTGTAAAGAGCGACCACATCAAGGCTGAAGGCATATCTGTTAGCCTTTCTGGTGTCGGGATCCATTTGATGCAGGCGCTCCAACACCTCCTCGGAGCTGTTTACGTGTCCCGGCAAGGTGTCTTGTATGGGTTTGAGTATTCTGACTAGGAGCCATGACATTTAGTAGAGCGGTCCTTCCACGCTCGATACAATGGACCTGATCTTCAGGTCGGGTCCCTGTTTGTGTGTTTTAACGAGGTGGTAGAAGGCGAGTAGTCTGCTGTTCCTCGTGAGGAGGTTATATCTCAGCTTCTTCGGGAGCTTCCGCCTGTCGCAGATGTTGGTCCAGGCGGTGTTGATGTGCTCTTCTATCTGCGCGGGAGTGATTCCCGTGACCTTGGAGTAGAGGTTGTCATTGTCAAGGTGTTGGAGGGCCAGGGTGTTGTAGGCCTCTCTGCTGATGACGCAGAATTTGTTTCCCTTGTCGGAGGGGAAGTAAATGAGGTCCTTTGATTTCAGGTTGGAGAGGGTGGTGAGTTGAGATTTGGTGAGGTTATGTGTTGTGCGTGTGTGTGTGTGTGTGTTTGTGAAGTATATCCGAGATGGAGTGTTTTAGCCTGATGAGTTTAGTGTCGAGTTCGTGGTTGGTGGGTGGGGGATGGAGTGAGTTGTCGGGGTGGTAAGTGGGGAACTTGGGGTGGGTTGCGTGGGCTTTGTTATTTTACGTGGCGCTGTTGATGGCGGTCACCCATTTAAGTTGGTAAGCGGCTCGACAGAAGGTGGCTTCGATGTTGAGTTTGAGTCTGTCGTCGAGTCGTTGTGAGACGATGAACTTGGGTCCGAGGTGTAAGAGTTTCAGCTCGTCGTTCGTGAGAGTGCCGGTTAGGTCGGTGGCCAGGTGCGTCGCATCTTTAAGGTGTGGCTCGGTGTTGGTGGATGTGGTGGTGACGGTTGTTACGTTGTTGTTTTCCATGTGGTTATGGTCTGTCTGTTTCTTAGTGTCGGTGTTCTCGTTGTGGAGTTTAGACAAGATCCACTCATATTTCCACTTGAGCCGTTTTTTCTCGTATTGGACTCTGGAGTGGTAGCACTGGTCGATTGCTTTAGTGGTTTTAAGGAGTAAGTCGCCCGTTGTTATTGACAGTCGATGTGTCCGCTCTGAGAACCATGCAATATATAAATGTATGTATTTTATGTCTCCGCATTCACGTCAGTATATTCCTCTCTCTCTCTCACTCTCTCTCTCTCTCTCTCTCTCTCTCTCTCTCTCTCTCTCTCTCTCGTTGTCTCCCACTTCCTCTTTGTCTCTCTCTCCCACTTTATATATATATATATATATATATATATATATATATATATGTATAGAACAAGATCCTCAGATACGTCTCTTTCTGCGAAGCAGAGTTTCCAAATTGAAACTTGGCTTCGAAAGATCGAGACATATCTGAGGATCTTGCGATTTCGTAGTCAGGTTCGATCCTCGCATCGATCGAGCTGGTCGCCAGAGAAACGATTGTAATATGTCTAATCAATTTTAATTCGTCGCACCACTGATTCTCCATTTCTTATATGATATATACATACATACATGGTGGCTGCCAACTCGTTTTCGAGTACGGCCACTACTTTATATCCATGTAGGAGAACCCCTACTGATGTGCTAAACGAGTGTGACTTTTTAGTCCAGCCAGCGACTTGAAAACTCTGGTACAAACACTACACTTGTGACAATCATTGACACATAGTGCTGGGGCCATGGTACATACATACATACATACATGATACATACATACATACATACATACATACATACATACATACATACATACATACATACATAGATACATACATACATACATACAAAAAGCGCAGCTCCCTAATTCATAGTCTACAAATGGCTGCGATAGCTGGCACCTTCAAAATTTGCAAAACATTCTTGCGATTCAAGGGATGACAATTTCTTTTCATTTACAACCTTGCCACCAGGAAGGTGGCCGGTCAAAAAAATATACTCGAAATTAAGAGAAAGAGATAACATACATACATTTATATATATTTATGTATATATATATATATATATATATATATATATATATATATATATATATATATATATATATATATATATATATATATATATATATATATATATATATATATATATATATATATATATATATGTAAACAGGGAGAAAAAGACGATTATTAGGAAGAAATATATATTTTTTTCCTATTTTTTTCTCTTTTTTCTTGGTTAGAAAATGTTTAAAACAAAATATTTTACTTTGTGTGAAGTGTTAAGGTATTAGTTAAATTATTTATTAATTAACAATAGCATTTATTTATTTATGTATATATTTAATAATTATCTCTTACCGGTTTCAGCATTTTATGGATTATCAAAGGGGCGAATTTGTATTGGTATAAAATGTAGGAGAGAAGATAATGTAATGTTGAACATGTCAACGAAATGGGGAAGAAAGAATAATATTATTTACAAAGAAGGTTTTTGAAGTAAAAAGAAAAAAAAAAAGGTGTGCTGTGGAACATGATAAGGTAATGGGAAAGAAAGAATATTATTATTTACATGCATAAATGGCGGTGGATTGGCAGTAACGGTAGAGGGTCGGACGCCATGCTTTCCAGCATAGTTACGTCCCTTTACGATCTGAGTTCAAATCCCGCCGAGGTTGACTTTGCCTTTCAACCTTACGGGGTCGATAAAATAAAGTACCAGTAACGCACTGGCTAATTGCTGGCCTTGTGCCTAAAGTAGAAACAATTATTTACAGGCATAGTTTTTGAGGATAAGCAGTCGGAAAAGTGTTATTATGGCAAGAGCGCTTGGTTGGTCCATGATGGAGGCAAATGGTAGTCTGGGGTTGGATATGTTTTCCCATTTTAGAGAGTTAATATGCAGAGGGAGGTAATTCAGGGTGGTCGGGTAGGGGAGAGAGAGATGAGAGGGGGTAATTCAATTATATAAGAAAAAGGATTAGGTAGGGTGTGAGGGAGGTAACTCTTTAGAGAACAAAGAATTTGGGGCTTTGGTTCATTTTTCGTTCCAGTTTTAGTTTAGTCCGAAGTTTAGTCCATTAAGTAGAGGTTGGAATTGTTAATGAAGTACGTTTCCTTATTGGTACGATGGATGAAAGAAGCATTGTCTATGAATTTGTAAATAGGGACAATTTTAAAGTTTGGATGTTGGTTAGATGCACAATTGGCGATATGTTCACTAAAAGCAATCTTTCTGTATTCCTGCATTTTGATTTGTGATCTATGGACGGTCATACGTTGTCGGAGACTGTTTTTTGTCTGTCCTATGTAGTGCTCTTGACAACCTGAGCAGGTCAAAACATAGATTTAGGTTTTCAGATGCACATCTAAAGTTGTATTTAACTGTGAAATGTTGTCCTTGTTTAAAATGGAATTTGAACCTTCTATTAGATTTATGCATATGCCACAGTTGGGCCTTCCGCATCTTTTTACTGAAGGGTTCATAGTGAGGATTGGTGGGATTTTGGCTTGTGTGAGGATGTTTTTTATGGATTTATGTTGTCTTTTGCTCTTTATGCTTGTGTCTCTTTTTAATAAAGGAATGTTCTGGAGGATGGTGTCGAATACATCATCGATGAGGAGGTTGTGTGTGGAGATGTATGTTAGAGTTTTCTGTATCTGTTCATTCCTGGCTTTGGGGTGTCTGAGTTCCTGGATGTCGTATTTTAGGGCACGTTGGAATCCATTGTTGATTAGGGATGGTGGGTAGTTTCTGCTGATGAGTGTATTCTTTAATTCTTCTAGTGGTATGTAGCATGTGTATTTATCTGAAACTATTGTGCAGATCCTTCTGGCTAGATTATAAAGAATTGTCATTTTAGTATGTCGAGTGTGGCACCAGTTGAATGGAAGGTATTGTTTGGAGTCTGTGGGTTTGTAGTATATGTCTGTTTCTATTTTGTTGTCTGTTTTATTGATGAGGATGTCGAGGAAAGGGAATTGTTCATGGCTGTAATCCATTGTAAATTGTAAGTTTATGTTGCGTCCATTTAGAAGAGTTTTAAACTCAATCAGTCTTTCTATACTTTCATGCCAGAGGATGAAGCAGTTGTCCAGATATCTCTTCCAGTTCTTTTCTATGTGTAGGTAGAAGTGGTTACCATATTTGTCTAGAACTTTGCGGTAGAGAGTGGTTTCCAAATATCACAAGACAAGGGTGGCGTATGAGGGGGCTACGTTCAGAAGGGTTTTGAACTCAATCAGTCTATCTATACTTTCATGCCAGAGGATGAAGCAATCGCCAGATATCTCTTCCTGTTTTTTTACATGTGTAGGTAAATCGTCTTTTTCTCCCTATTCATACGCACACACACACATACACACACACACACACACACACACACACACACACACACACACACACACACACACACACACATATATATATATATATATAGTAATAATAATAATAATAATAATAATAATAATAAATGTGAAGACTAAAATCCAAAGAGGGCTCGATAAGGATAAATATATATCAAATATATAAGAACCGTAGAGCAAATATTTATTAAAATAACAGATTAAATTTTAAGCAAATAATCGCTGCTTTCACCCTTAACGGGATCTTCTGAAACTAACAAAGTCAATCTGTAAACGCAGAAGTAAATATTTCAAAAACCGTTGCAACCGAAGGAAGACAGGAAGATAATACGTGATTATTTGGAGCGGTGCGGGGTCGATAAAATAAAGTACCAGTAATACACTGGATAATTGCTGGCCTTGTGCCAAAAATAGAAACAATTATTTGGAGCGGTGAAAAACAATTACACGCAGACAAAACCACGTTTATGGTATAAAAGAGGTCGTAGACTAATGTTCTCTTAGGTGGTGCATAGAGACGTTCTCAGGCAACTCTGAAGCCGAGAATCATTTCCTAGTTAGAATTTTAGTCTACGACTTCAGTTATACCATTTAGGTGGTTTTGTCTTGGCGTGCAATTGTTTTCCCCGCTCTACATATGACGTATTATCTTCGTTTTTTCCGTTCATTGCCAGAGAACGTCTCTATGAACCACCTAATAGAATATTAGTCTACGACTTCTTTTATACTATAAACGTGGTTCTGTCTTTGCGTGTAATTGTTCTCCACGGTCCAAATAATGACGTACTATATTCGTTTTTTTCCGTTGTTTGCCAGGGAAGGTTTCCACGAACCAAAGTATCGTCTTCCTGTCTTCCTCCGGTTGCAACGTTTTTTGAAATATTTACCTCTGCGTTCACAGACTGACTTTTTTAGTTTCATAAGATCCCGTTAAGGGTGAAAGCAGCGATTCTTTGCTTAAACTTTAATCTGTTATTTTAATAAATATATATATATATAAATATAAATATATATATATATATATATATATATATATATATATATATATATATATATATATATATATATATATATATATATAGGAACAAGTAAGACCCCCGACGGCTGAGCTCAACCGTCGGGGTCTTACTTGTTCCTATTACCCACTCTACTACCCTAAGTATTGAGTACTTTGGTGCGTTATGGTCCACCTGGTTCCTTACCACTTTTCCTTCGTTATATATATATATATACTAAATGAAGATAAATTAAGATAAACTATCTCCTGTGATTATTCATGTTTATATCAATCAATTTCTAGTTATTATATATATATATATATATTAATCAATCAATTTCTAGTTATTATTATTATATATATATATATATATATATATATAGTTTTAATATAGATGAGATTCTACAGGACTAGAACTGTTTCATTCATTAGAAATCATCAGATTCCTGATGATTTCTAATGAATGAAACAGTTCTAGTCCTGTAGAATCTCATCTATATTAAAACTGTTATACTCTGCTATGTATTGAGTACCTTACTTACTGTGGTTACCTCCGATTCCACCCGGAATAACGTATATATATATATATATATGCAAACGTTCTATTTAAAGTTGTTGGGATACAACAAGTAAATATTTTTATAACTGATATAAAGCACTCGACAAATGTTTGGAGTAGATATACGATATTAATAAATGGAAACTATATTTATAAAACCATATTTATTTCATTATACATATTTCAGAGATACCACATTAAATTATGGTATGCCTTCATCAGACAAAATACAATATATAACAGTTTTACAAATAGCTTTGGCGTACCCTTTAAAATACAACCATTACTTTTGGAGGCTGTCTGGATAGTGATTTGTTTATATAATAAGTCATAGTGTTAAGCACAATTAGAAAAAGATGGAGAGAAAGAAAGAGAAAAGAACAAAGACAGAGAGAGAGAAAGAAAACCTGGAGAAATAGCGGAGAGAGAGAGATGCATGGAGAAAAAAAGAGATAGATAAAGATAGGAGGAAATAAAAAAGAAAGAAAAGGAAGGAATAAGAAAAACAAAGGAAAGCAACAGAGAGATATCAAGTCATCATACAGAAAGAGAAACTCAAGAGAGAGAAATACTATATAGAGAGAGGGGGACAGTGACAACTTTACGTCATGTCATATTAAGTTGAGTTAACAATTTATATGAAATGAATAATAAAAATATAAATATAAGTATCAATATTCATGAATGGGACATAGATATATAATATGAGAAATTAAACATTGTTCAATAATGACCACATATTTAGTTTAGAAACTTGAGATCAATATACCAAAATCTGAGTTCAAAATGTACCCTTGCTATAGAGATTAGTATTTTAGGCAAAGACATACAAATATATATGTATATATATACATACATATAGATACGCACGTCCTGAAAATAGAAATTAAGTTTACTCAAGCCAACAATATAGCCATACAAAATGTAAATGATTTCTCTTAATCACTGCTATACACTCATTGTGTTATAAAAATTTCACAGTATATATATACAAATATATACGATTAACAATCATGTCCTCATATATACGATTACCATTCATGTGTTTAATATTATGCACATCTGTAACATACCTCTCAACCACATAGATATATACACATACATATATACACATACATATGTATAAATAAATATTTGCGTGCGTCCTCATGCATCACTCATGTATATATACAGACACATATACAAACACAAAAAATCTATAACACTTTCTAGGCATGTTAATACACACATATGCATTTGTATAGAGATATTCCAATATCAATAAATTACCAAAGGATTATAATTTGTAAATATAATCATAACAATACAAATTTAAAATACCAAAGGAATATATTTTGGAAATGCAACTATATCGTCAAAAGAAATCTAGAAATATCAAAGCATTAAATATCATTAAAACACTATAGAGTTAAAATAATATGTTTCATATATTTAGTATAGAAATTTATCCTACGTATATCTCAATCAAGATATTGAGAGGGTAGACTTGTGAAAGTTATGAGAAGCTATCATAATCAAAACAAATAAAAATAATTTAAAAGATTTAAAAAATTTAAAAAACCCAATGATTCTACAGATAACCTTATATTTAATATAGAAATTTACCTTACGTACATTTTATTTAATACATTGGAAGCATAGACATTTTAGAGTAGTTTATTATATCCATGTTTATATTTAGGAAGAAAGTTTAAAAAGAAAAAGGTGAAGGAATCTAATGGATTATCGACAGGTTCTATATATTAACTAAAATTACTTAATTAATTATACTACATTTTAAATTTATATTTATATTTAAACGTTGAGTTCGATCTATGTCTGCAGCAACTGAATAAGTTGTTCCTCAGATTAAGGGAATTTTTGGACTTTAATATAAAGAATATTTCTTCAATACAAAGATCACAATTTTCTGAAGAGGAATTAAAAGTAGTATTCATCGAATATTTAATATTATCTCGTTTTAGGTCCCATAGTAGGCTAGATAGCGAAGATTTTTTGTTTGGATCTGTGAAAGAATTCTTATGATTATTGAAGCGAAATTTAAATTCTGTAGAGGTGGAACCAACATAGTTAAATGAATTTAAATTAGTTTTAACATTACAATTGTTCACTACATTTTTAGCTAAGCAGTTGTTACTTAACGGACAGTTAGATTTATTTCTACAGTTACAGTTATTTAATTGAATATTGTTTGGGTTATTATTGGTATTTTGGTTAGGTTTTAAATTCCTATTATTAATTCTATTAATATTTTGTGCTAAGTTTTTGGTGGACGAGTAAGTTAATTTTATAGTGTGTCTATTAAAAATTGAGTGATATTTATGTGTTCTAGGGAAGCGTTTGTCAAGAGCTTTAAAGAATAGTTTAGCAAGAGGGGTTTTAATATTTAGTGAGAAAGGGGGAGCAAACCATAATATATTTCTAGTTCTATTTCTTTTTCGACTTTTGGAATTATTGTAATGTTTTCTATTATAGTTGTTAAAGTTGTTACAGTAATTGAAACTGTTATTATTTTGGTTAGTTTGCTTATTATTATTATTATCGATGTATTTAATTTTATTTCTATATCCAGCTCTAGATAATGCTTCGTTGTAATACTGCGCTTTTTCATTAAATATATTTTTTTTCTCCATACATCTCTCTCTCTCTCTCCGATATTTCTCCAGGTTTTCTTTCTCTTTTCTTTCTTTCTCTTTCTCTGTCTTTGTTCTTTTCTCTTTCTTTCTCTCCATCTTTTTCTAATTGTGCTTAACACTATGACTTATTATATGAACAAATCACTATCCAGACAGCCTCCAAAAGTAATGGTTGTATTTTAAAGGGTACGTCAAACCTATTTGTAAAACTGTTATATATTGTATTTTGTCTGATGAAGGCATACCATAATTTAATGTGGTATCCCTGAAATATGTATAATGAAATAAATATGGTTTTATAAATATAGTTTCCATTTATTAATATCGTATATATATATATATATATATTTATTACTATAACAGATATTTGCTCTACGGTTCTTATATATTTGATATATATTTATCCTTATCGAGCCCTCTTTGGATTTTAATCTTCAAATTTATTTTATTATTATTACTATATATATATATATATATATATATATATATATATATATATATATATATATATATATTTATTTATATAGTAATAATAGTAATAATAATAAATATATATATATATATACATGAGTGTTTGTGTGTTTCTCTGTTTGTGTGTGTGTGTGCGTGAGTGTGTCTGCATGTGTGTGTATGCATGTATATATATATATACATACACACACACTCATAAACGCACACACACTCATATATATATATATGTATTCATACATGCATACATACATATATATATGCATTCATATATATATATATACATGAATGTCTGTGTGTGTGAATGTGTGTGTGCGTTAGTCTGAGTGTGTATTTGCGTCAGTGTATGTGTGTGAGAGAATTGGGGAGTTAGACTGCGGGATGGCAAAAGGTCAGACGGTATGACCATCTTCCCGTCCTACGGTGGTAAACCCCTCGTCTGGGATGCCACTTACACCGACACTTTCTTCAGCCGCAACCTGGTGCAGTATGTGACTGGCCCAGGTACTGCTGCACGTCGGGCTGAGGAGGCCAAACTCTCCAAGTACCGGTCGCTCTCCGACAAGCCTGCGGTCGTGCCCTTGGCAGTGGAGACTTCTGGTGTCCTTGGCCCTAGGGCTACCTCTCTATTCACCACCATAGGCGCTGAGCTGACCAGCCGCAGGTATGAGCCTCACGAGATGGAATGGCTCTTCCAGCGCATCCCCCTTACCATCCTCCGGGGAAACGCCGTCTCCACCCTGTCAGCCGGGACTGTGGGTAGGCCAGCACGTGGGACCCCATTTGCTCATAATAGTGAGAGATGGGGAGGGCGAGAGTGATGGAGGCGATGTCAGTGGGAGTTCGGTTCTTCTGTGTTCGGACCAAGTGTCCAACAAATTCGTAAAAATCTTTACAAAACGCGTAATTAGAAGTCTCATCAGTTATGGAGTCTCTCCTCCGTGTGTTGGCAACTTACCAACTTCTCTGTCAGTAAATCTCACCTGCTTTCCTGCTTAGAAACTTGAAATTGTATCTGGTTTCTAGGACAGCAGCCTTTCTATGTATATTTCTATATTTTTCAGCTTTACACCCCTTACACGCACACACACTCATTCACACACTCACACGACAGACACACACATACACACTCACACACACAAACACATACACACACATAAACACTCACACACACGACAGACACACACACATACCCATACACACTCTCACACCCACACATACACACACATACACACTCACACACACACACTCATGACAGACATACTCATAAACACGCATACACACACGGCAGACACACAACAGACATATACACACACTCACGACACACACGGCAGATTCACACGCACATGCACTCACACACACAACTCAGACACACACTTATAAAACCACACACACACACCCACACTCACACTCTCACTCACACACACTCACAATCTCACACACACTCACACACAATCACGCACATACTCACGCACATACTCACAGATACAAGCACACAGTAACACGCACTGACAAACACACACACACACACAGACTGACTAACATACAGACGCACACAGACATACACACATACATCACACACAGATACACATACAGACACAGGGGCACACATAGTCTTCCCCCCCCCCCACACACACAGACACACAGACACAGGGGCACACACATAGTCTCCCCCCCCCCACACACAGACACACAGACACAGGGGCACACATAGTCTCCCCCCCACAGACACACAGACACAGGGGCACACACATACACACATATTCTCCCCCCCCCCACACACAGACACACAGACACAGGGGCACACATAGTCTCCCCCCACAGACACAAAGACACAGGGGCACACACATAGTCTCGCCCCCACACACAGACACACAGACACAGGGGCACACATAGTCTCCCCCCACAGACACACAGACACAGGGGCACACACATACACACATAGTCTCCCCCCACACACACACAGACACAGGGGCACACACATACACACATAGTCTCCCCCCACACACACAGACACACAGACACAGGGGCACACACAGAGTCCCCCCCCCCCACACACAGACACACAGACACAGGGGCACACACATACACACATAATCTCCCCCCCACACACACAGACACACAGACACAGGGGCACACACATACACACATAGTCTCCCCCCCACACACACACAGACACACAGACACAGGGGCACACACATACACACATAGTCTCCCCCCCCCCCACACACACAGACACACAGACACAGGGGCACACATAGAGTCTCCCCCCACACACACAGACACACAGACACAGGGGCACACACAGAGTCTCCCCCCCACAGACACACAGACACAGGGGCACACACATACACACATAGTCTCCCCCCCACACACAGACACACAGACACAGGGGCACACACATACACACATAGTCTCCCCCCCACACACACACACACACAGGGGCACACACATACACACATAGTTTCCCCCCCCACACACAGACACAGGGGCACACATAGAGTCTCCCCCCCACACACACAGACACACAGACACAGGGGCACACATAGTCTCCCCCCCACACACACAGACACACAGGCACAGGGGCACACAAAGAGTCTCCCCCCCCCCCCCCCCCAGACACACAGAACAGGGGCACACACATAATCTCCCCCCCACACACACAGACACACAGACACAGGGGCACACACAGAGTCTCCCCCCCACACACACAGAGTCTCCCCCCACACACACAGACACAGGGGCACACACATAATCCCCCCCACACACACACAGACACACAGACACAGGGGCACACACAGAGTCTCCCCCCCCACAGACACACAGACACAGGGGCACACACATAATCTCCCCCCCCACACACACACAGACACACAGACACAGGGGCACACACAGAGTCTCCCCCCACACACACACAGACACAGGGGCACACACATAATCTCCCCCCCACACACACACACAGACACAGGGGCACACACATAGTCTCCCCCCCACACACACAGACACAGGGGCACACACATAATCTCCCCCCCCCACACACAGACACACAGACACAGGGGCACACACAGAGTCTCCCCCCCCCACAGACACACAGACACAGGGGCACACACATAATCTCCCCCCCCCCCCACACACACACAGACACACAGACACAGGGGCTCACACAGAGTCTTCCCCCCCCAGACACACAGACACAGGGGCACACACATAATCTCCCCCCCACACACACACAGACGCACAGACACAGGGGCACACACATAATCTCCCCCCCCCCCCACACACACACAGACGCACAGACACAGGGGCACACACAGAGTCTCCCCCCCCACACACACACATACACACAGACACAGGGGCACACACAGATCTCCCACCGCCACAGACACACATACACAGACACAGGGGCACACATATAGTCTCCCCCCCCACAGACACACAAACACAGGGGCACACGCATATTCTCCCCCTCCCCACGCACAGACACACAGACACAGGGGCACACATAGTCTCCCCCCCCACACACACAGACACACAGACACAGGGGCACACACAGAGTCTCTCCCCACACACACATACACAGGGGCACACACATAATCTCCCTCCCCCCCACACACAGACGCACAGACACAGGGGCACACACAAAGTCTCCCCCCCCACAGACACACAGACACACAGACACAGGGGCACACACAGAGTCTCCCCCCCACACACACACAGACACAGGGGCACACACAGAGTCTCCCCCCCACAGACACACAGACACAGACACAGGGGCACACACATAGTCTCCCCCCCCACAGACACACAGACACAGGGGCACACACATAGTCTCCCCCCCACACACAGACACAGGGGCACACACAGAGTCTCCCCCCAGACACACAGACACAGACACAGGGGCACACACATAGTCTCCCCCCCCCCACAGACACAGGGGCACACACATACACACATAGTCTCCCCCCCACACACAGACACACAGACACAGGGGCACACACATACACACATAGTCTCCCCCCCCACACACACACACAGACACACAGACACAGGGGCACACACATACACACATAGTCTCCCCCCCCCACACACAGACACACAGACATAGGGGCACACATAGAGTCTCCCCCCCCACACACACAGACACACAGATACAGGGGCACACATAGTCTCCCCCCCACACACACAAACACACAGGCACAGGGGCACACAAAGAGTCTCCCCCCCAGACACACAGAACAGGGGCACACACATAATCTCCCCCCCACACACACAGACACACAGACACAGGGGCACACACAGAGTCTCCCCCCACACACACAGACACAGGGGCACACACATAATCCCCCCCACACACACACAGCCACACAGACACAGGGGCACACACAGAGTCTCCCCCCCCACAGACACACAGACACAGGGGCACACACATAATCTCCCCCCCCCCCCACACACAGACACACAGACACAGGGGCACACACAGAGTCTCCCCCCACACACACACACAGACACAGGGGCACACACATAATCTCCCCCCCCCCACACACACACAGACACAGGGGCACACACATAGTCTCCCCCCCACACACACAGACACAGGGGCACACACATAATCTCCCCCCCCACACACACACACACAGACACACAGACACAGGGGCACACACAGAGTCTCCCCCCCCACAGACACACAGACACAGGGGCACACACATAATCTCCCCCCCCCCCCACACACACACAGACACACAGACACAGGGGCACACACAGAGTCTTCCCCCCCCCCCCCAGACACACAGACACAGGGGCACACACATAATCTCCCCCCCCACACACACACAGACGCACAGACACAGGGGCACACACATAATCTCCCCCCCCCACACACACAGACGCACAGACACAGGGGCACACACAGAGTCTCCCCCTCCCCCCACACACACAGACACACAGACACAGGGGCACACACAGATCTCACCCCCGCCACAGACACACAGACACAGACACAGGGGCACACACATAGTCTCCCCCCCACAGACACACAGACACAGGGGCACACGCATATTATCCCCCCCCCCCACACACACACAGACACACAGACACAGGGGCACACATAGTCTCCCCCCCACACACACAGACACAGGGGCACACACATAATCTCCCCCCCCCACACACACACAGACGCACAGACACAGGGGCACACACAGAGTCTCCCCCCCACACAGACACACAGACACAGGGGCACACACAGAGTCTCCCCCCCCCCCCCCACACACACACAGACACAGGGGCACACACAGAGTCTCCCCCCCACAGACACACAGACACAGACACAGGGGCACACACATAGTCTCCCCCCCCACAGACACACAGACACAGGGGCACACACATAGTCTCCCCCCACACACACACACAGACACACAGACACAGGGGCACACACAGAGTCTCCCCCCCAGACACACAGACACAGACACAGAGGCACACACATAGTCTCCCCCCCCCCACAGACACACAGACACAGGGGCACACACATAGTCTCCCCCCCCCCCCACACACACAGACACACAGACACAGGGGCACACATAGTCTCCCCCCCCAGACACACAGACACACAGACACAGGGGCACACACAGAGTCTCCCCCCCAGACACACAGACACACAGACACAGGGGCACACATAGTCTCCCCCCCCCCCCCCCCCAGACACACAGACACACAGACACAGGGGCACACACAGAGTCTCCCCCCCACAGACACACAGACACACTTATTGTTGGCATGAACTGACATTTAGCTAACATTCCTCCCACATTTCACTATTATAAATTCTGTAAATCTCTCTAACTATATATCACTTGTGTGTGTATGTCTCTCTCTCTCTCTATGTCTGTGTGTGTCTCTCTGCGTGCGTGTGTATATGTCTGTGTGTGTCTGTGTGTGTCTGTGTGTGTGTGTGTGTGTGTGTGTGTGTGTCTCTGTGTGTGTGTGTCTGTCTCTGTGTGTCTCTCTGTGTGTGTGTCTGTCTGTGTCTGTGTGTGTCTGTCTGTGTTTGTGTGTGTGTCTGTGTTTGTGTGTGTGTGTCTGTGTTTGTGCATGTAGATGCATATACATATATATATATATATATACATATAAATATGTATATATATATATATATATATATATATATAATTAAACATAGTCGCAGATATATATATACATATATATATATACATACACATTTATGTATATATGTATATATATCTGTGACTATGTCTAATTATATATGAGAGAATACATGAATTTCATTACAGAACATGCTATTTCATTACAGGGTTTTTCAGCACCAGGGCGAAAGACATAAACTGTGAAAGGTAGGAGAAAAATATTCTAATCAAACAGATACGCCAGTCCTTTACTCCGTTGCTTCATTTAATATACATATAGATATATATATGCAGAGGTTATATTTAATTTAAACATTTTTATAACTGGTATAAAGCACTCAACAGTTTAGTGGAGTAAATATATTAATTGTTTCTACTTTTGGCACAAGGCCAGCAATTACCCAGTGCATTACTGGTACTTTATTTTATCGACCCCGTAAGGATGAAAGGCAAAGTCAACCTCGACGGGATTTGAACTCAGATCGTAAAGGGACGTAACTATGCTGGAAAGCATGGCGTCCGACCCTCTACCGATACTGCCAAACGACCGAGTAAATATATTAATAAATGGAAACTATATTTATAAAACCATATTTATTTTATACATATTTCAAGGGCAATTTTCAATTTTTTTTTCGCTCTCCCTTAAATATTATCTTCTTCCAACAGTTTAATTTAAATAAACCGTTATCTTTTCAACCTTTCGGACACTCATTTGCATACTCACTCATAATTTTGTATCACCCTCAATAAATGTAATATATCCACTATCCAGGAAGCTCCAACCGTTAAGGTTGTCTTTTTTTCCGGGTATGTCAATATTTATTTATAAAACGAATCTGTATTTTATCTGATGAAAGCGCACCATAATTTGCCTTGGTTGCCCTTGAAATATATATAATAAATAAATATGGTTTTATAAATATAGTTTCCTTTTATTAATATATATATATATATAAAATATTTCTATATATATATAATTATATATAGAAGTGGTTACACAACAGTTAGTTCACCATACCGAGAACAATTGTTTCACCTTAGCGGATCCTCAGCTCGTAATGGGCATGGGGTTATAGGAACAGGAAGTACAACCGTACGAACGCGCATGCGCAGAAACCGGTCACTTCACACAGGCAATAATATAATTATATATATGGATATACATATATATACGTACATACATACATATATATATACACATTTTAGTACAGCATTAACTTTAGTTTAATTAAGCTTTAGTTTGCGGACAAGTTAACGAATGCAAATTCGGTATGTAGCTTTAGCATATATATATATATATATATATATATATATATATATATATATATATATATATATATCAAATATATAAGAACCGTAGTGCAAATATTTATTAAAATAACAGATTAAAGTTTAAGCAAAGAATCGGTGCTTTCACCCTTAACGGGATCTTTAGAAGATCCCGTTAAGGGTGAAAGCAGCGATTCTTTGCTTAAACTTTAATCTGTTAATTTAATAAATAAATATATATATATATATATATATATATATATATATATATATATGACCTTTTCTGTTTCCAACGGAAATTTCAATACTTATATATATATATATAGAAAGGATGAATATAAAATGAAAGTGCTTTTTTTAAAAAAGGAATTTATTAGGTATTGACATATGTTTCTGTAACAGACTGAATACCTATGTATCGCTGCTTGCGTAATCATATAATGTTAGCAAGTATTCGATAGCAAATGTATAATCAGTTGTCACTTCTTCAGAGATTTTGGATAAATTGGATAAAATCAGAAAAATTGAAGTATTTATATTAGTAAAAGAGGAAGAAACAGAGGGGATGGTATATGACAGATGGTAAATTAATTTACTACTAAACAAGTATATAATGGGTTTCTAATGAGAATACCATGAGTAAATCTAAATAAGAATTTTGGGAGTGCCAATTTTAATCTCTACTTGACCAACTGGACAGTGGACAGGGCTGGTCATTTGGTGCAGTAGTATTAATTATAAAGTGTCAATTGGGGAAGGGGGAGATTTCGATTGCTACTAAATAACATCAATGCTAGTAGCCAGCTGGTATATGCATTAGGGAATTGAATCAAGAAATCAGAAATCTCATTTTATCTATAGCAGTTTGTATTAAAAGGTAAATAATAGAAGAGTTGATAGAATTAAGACTAATAAAGAATGTTAATATCTATTTTGACAATCAAACGGGGATAGAGACAGGCGTTCAATCCTGGTAGTATTTATAATATGAAAATGTAGATTTTAAGCGATGGTTACAGTATAACGATCGCTCTATTCTGTTTTGGATTTCATAATACAAAATAATTCTACATTACATAATTTACAAAATTCCTGTCCATGGGAATATGTGGGGGGGGGGGGGGGGGGGCAGCCGCTATTATATCCCATTTTAGGTGAAATTGTTGGTTATTTTTGTAAATGTTATAATTGTAAATGTCATTCTAGGGGTGATGATTTCTAGGGTTTTTGTTCCTTCTTATGGAAGCGAGGTTGGGAAATTCATCTTCGGTGTGGTGCTTCCTTCTTCTTTTGTTAGTGGCTTGGGGGTTTGCGAAATTGTTGTGCGGTTCAGTTATGGGTTTTCCTATTTTTATTGGAGGTGTAATCCGTTTGAAAATTCGATTCATAGTGTAGGAACCAAGCGGCACTTTTTTCCCAGCGTTGAAGGGATTTCAGTTCTTCTCTGTTGCAGTCCCCTTTCCATAATTTAGAGATTTACTCTACCTTGGGGCCTTCAGTCTTATTGTTGATTTCCAGGAGGATCTCTTCATCGATGGTTTTGATTTTTTCCTCATTTGTCTGGGCCCTCAATTTAAGAAGTTCAATTTATGTCTTCATTTTTTCCAATGCCATTCTTTCCCTAAGGTGTCCTTGAGGTTCGGGTTCATTTGGAATGTACTTTATTTGTATTTTACGGAGGAGAGTTAGAGGGGTTGAGTTAAGCCATTTTTCATATATCTCTGCTTTGTTGTGATTTTTACATATATATATATATATACATATGACATATATACATATATACATATATGCATATATATACCAGATAGAAAAATGCGTACAGCAAAAAAAAAGTAATATTGTTGGAATATAAACCTTTAAAAATACAGGACAAGAAACTAAAATAAAACTTTAAAAGAATAGGACAAGAAACTAAGATAAAACTTTAAAAGAATAGGACAAGAAACTAAGATAAAACTTTAAAGAATTGGATAAGAAATAAAAGATTTTACAATAATATTAGTGGCAAAATTTTTTTATTCGTTTCCTGTGCTATGCCCCAGTATCTTCTTGATTAGTGCATAATAATTGTCATGCTCTCATTTTGCGTTGCCCCTGAGCGTTTGGTTCTGGTTGGGGTTGGTTGGCTGAGCTGTTCTGCTCCGTCAGAATGACCATTGCAAGAAGAATTGGCCGATGCAGCTGCAGGTCTCCTCCAAGAATGCACTTCTGGTCCCGCAACACCAGACGAAGATGGAGAAGACGACCGAGACAAAATGTCGACTCTGACCACCGACTACGGCACCGCCCTCAACCACCGGTCCTCCCTCCCTCTGTCCCGTCATCCCTCCAGTCCTCCTGCTCCCCCTTCCTGTACCAGAAAGCTGTGGCACGCATTCATCTGGACTGCCGGACTTGAACTCAAGGACAAGATGCAAGGAGAAGATGGACGGGTTGGTCAAGATCAAGGATGAGCGGGGAGATAAGACCGTCCGCTGCTGCTCAAGATCTGTGCTCATGGGCCCATGGGTCACTTCACATTATGTACGACACATGAGGCGTGTCGCCGAATGATTAAATAGGGGTATGGTTATGGCCCAATTAGTGTTCAAACCAGGATCAAATGATCCCCCCGGTCTGACGACGACCTCTGAATGTGGAACCCAGAGCCTATGAATGTGGAACTCGATTGTTTACCAATAAAAATTTGCCACTAATATTATTGTAACATTTTTTATTTCTTGTCCAATTCTTTAAAGTTTTATCTTAGTTTCTTGTCCTATTCTTTTAAAGTTTTATTTTAGTTTCTTGTCCTGTATTTTTAAAGGTTTATATTCCAACAATATTACTTTTTTTAACTGTACGCTTGTAGGATATATGACATACATATATACATTATGATATATATATATGTATATACACACACACACACACACACACATATATATATATATATATATATATATATATATATATATATACGACATATATACATATATACATATATACATATATGCATATATACATATGACATATATATATATATATATGTATATACATATATATACATATATACATATGACATATATACATATGCCATATATACATATATACATATGATATATATACATATATACATACATATATGGCATATATATATGTATATACATATATATCTAATGATATATATGTACAATAGAACATATCAACTTTAACAGGAGACAATCTGTATTAAATGTAAGAACAGATGGTTCAGTACAGTATCATATTAAAATTTAACAACAATTATAAATATAGAAACATCATAGAAATTGTATATATTTCCCTCATACTTATCCTTCAGAAATTATGGATAAGTTTCACCAAAAATGTCAATGCAGTTCGATGATCGATCTGAATGGTCAGTAAAGGGGAATCGCTCCATCTAAACTTACACATGAAAAATATAGAACTGAGAACAGTGAAACAAACACAAGGTGTTATAAAAAGAAAACTCTGCATGTTCTCACTGTCTCAGGGACATGAAACGGTTTAAGGACAACTATAAATAGCAGCCTAATCTCTCAACATTGTGAAAGCTCAACCAAGTAGGATCATGAATATATTATTTAAAATTATGTCATGTCTGAGATAATCTCGAAATATCTATATATATGTATGTCTGTGTGTGGAGAGAGAGAGAAAGGGAGAGAGAGAGAGAGAGAGAGAGAGAGTCAGAGAGATAGAGGGAGAGAGAGAGAGAGAGAGTCAGAGAGATAGAGGGAGAGAGAGAGAGAGAGAGTCAGAGAGATAGAGGGAGAGAGAGAGAGAGAGAGATTAAAAAAACCTTGAAGTTTTGTTTACAAATATTTATTTAGTTTCTATTGTGTTAAACACGCGTTGCGTAGAAGATTGACTCAGCGACTCAGAAGTTTTTGAGCCGACTGCATTAACGACCTGCTCTTCAGACTGGCCATCCAATAAAAAAAATATAGTTTATATATATATATATATATATATATATATATATATATATATATATATATATATATATATATATATATATATATATATATGAAATTTCATTACTCACTCTTAGTACGGCTGATACTTAAATATAAGTATGTATACGTACATACATATATGTATACAGACGTACAGTAGTATATATATATATACATACATGCAGACATATGTATATGTACGTATGGATTTACCGAACATTTATTATAATGCTCGGTTTGTTTGTAAACAAACAGGAAGCTATACGGTACACACGCTGATAGTCCTCAGTGAAATATGTATAACACAGTTTTAAATAAACCTGAATCAACTGAATATGGTCTCTGATCTTTTATTAATGTATATATATATATATATATATATATATATATATATATATATATATATATATATATATATATATAATAGGTATACGATGCTGACGATAGGTAATAAGCTTGAAACTAGTACATCGTTCCTGTGTCAGTGTTGAAAATAGGGCAACAATGGTTGCCGAACACTGTACGGCTTAATACGGGATGTTTGTTTACAAACAAACCGAGCATTATAATAAATGTTCGGTAAATCCATACGTACATATATATATGTGTGCATGTATGTATATATATATATACTACTGTACGTCTGTATACATATATGTATGTACGTATACATACTTATATTTAAGTATCAGCCGTACTAAGAGTGAGAAATGAAATTTCGTTTCATTCTTTTCCATATATATATATATATATATAGGAAAAATATGACCCCGACGGCAGAGCTCAAGCAGTTTCGACGGCTATTTCTGGACTATTCCAGAAATAGCCGTAGAAACGGCTTGAGCTCTGCCGTCGGGGTCATACTTTTTCCTATTTCCCACTCCCTACCCTAAGTATTGAGTACTCTGGTGCGTTATGGTGCATCTGGTTCCTTACCACATTTCCTTTGTTATTTATATATATATATATCACTGAATGACATTTTATATTGCATGTGTTAATGATTTCGAATTGTCACTCTCGCTCCCTTGTGAAACTGATACTTTGATAAACCACACCCGTTGCAATACATACGGGGATTTATGTTACATTTACATAAATATATATACTAGACCACCTGTAATCCGTTGGGTCACGTTCACTTTAAACATATTTTTTTTAAATCATGTTCATTTAAAAATGTTTTTTAAATAATTAAAATATACACAGACATGTCTCTCTTTCAATCTACTCTCTCAAAACCCCTATCTCTTTTCTCTCTCTATTTATGTTCGAACATTGAATATGATCTCCTAATTCCCCTGGAAAATTGATTCATATTGGACCTTATTCCATATTTCTCCACCAGATCAGTGGCTATCCTAATGATATTATTTCTTTCATGCTAATAAATCTGGGCTAGATGGTTGATGACCTTTTTCTTCTGCTGTATGTATGTATATATGTAAGGGCAAAGGAGCTCTTAAGAATCGATGACCATCCAAAATCACCGGGAGAGATGACTCCTTAGCCTTTGTCAAGGCAGAATTCTAGGAGAAGGAAAACTCTGATATAACACCTGCAACCCTGGTGGTATCCAATGATGTTGACTTGTTCTTCTTTTTGGTAAATATCATCTTGGTTAAGAGAGTGGGACTGGCTTTGTGCAGTGCCTTTGCTCACTATAAAAGCTTCACGGCACAGGCATTGCTTTATATCTGGAGATCTCTCTGCACTTGTCGTCACATGGAACCATGGACCCAGCAATATGTGTCAATAATTGTCACAAATATAGTGTTTGTACCAGAGTTTTCAAGTTGCTGGCTGGACTAAAAAGTCACACTCGTTCAGCACATCGGTAGGGATTCTCCTACATGGATATAAAGTAGTGGCCGTACTCTCGAAAACGAGTTGGCAGCCACCATGTATGTATATAGCCGGGCTGGACACCCGATCGCGCGGTTAAACCACTGGGAGTGAAGGACCCCTAGCCTTTGTCAGGGCATTCTTCTAGAAGACAACTCAGGAAACTGGGATAACTCCGATATAAAACCTGCGGCTCACTAGTTACCGAGGATGTTGATCTTTACTTCTTTTCGGGTTATAGCTACTGTTGCTCAGAGAGTGGGATTGGCTCAGTGCGCAGTCTTTCCTCATTTTAAAATATATCTTCACGCCCACTCATTGCATGATAGAATTAATTAATAATCTACGTATATATATAACCAGCAATTTCTCTGTCTGTCTGTCCGAAAGTGGAAACACGTGCGTAGAGAGAGAGTGGGAGTGAAAGAAAGAGACAGACTACGAGAGGGTGATAGCGGGAGGGAGAGAGAGAGAGTGAATAGACGCTAAAACACGTGCTACAGAAATATTACCTTCCCCTTCCTTTCTCCACTTTGGTACTACCAAGAGAAACACTGTCGCTATAGAAACATTACCTTCTCCTCTCCACTGACATTGGTCACTGAGGCCGAGGGAATCGCTGGTTGCTATAGATACACCTTGCACAAGCCAGAAGTAACCAGTTCGAGGCGGTTCTGACTTGACACCATGCGAAGAAGGTTGCCATTGAATTTGTGGTTTGAAGAAGGTTGCCATTGAATTTGTGGTTGTTGCTGCTGATAATAGGGACCATTTGAAGAAGGTTGCCATTGAATTTGTGGTTGTTGCTGCTGATAATAAGGTTGCTGCTGATGAGGTAATTTATTAATCAGATTGCGCAGTTCCATAACCTACGTTTGATTTGTTCGATTTTTTTCTTCAATTTTTGTTGTTGTTTTTCTTTTATTTCTTATTGAAAAAATATAAATAATAAAATAAGGTTAGAAATTTAAATACAATTAAATACGATTTAATTTCCATTTCCAGCAGCCAATGTCCAGTGTTCAATTTCATGAAAAAATTGGAAATAAATCAAAAAATTGAAGTTTAACTTTTGAACATTTGTTTTGACAATAAAAACATATTTCCTTATTCACACCTAATGGTATGATTAAAATTTCATAGGAATATTTTTTTCTAGCCGCCAGTTATTTATTTTCTCCTTTTTCGTTTTAACATATATTTATTTCAAAGATTTCACCCTATAGATAACATATATATTTATACATGCATAAAAGACACACCGAGAGACGGTGAACATCTGGTGCCGAAAACATTTCTCATCCAAATCTCAACAATATCAGTATATACACTAGATTTGCTAGCAGAAAACCGCCCACCGGGTGGTTTTCTGCTAGTCTCTCTATATATAAAACGGTAGATGTCTGTCTGTGTGTGTGTATGATTTTTATGCATTTCCACATTTCTCTACCAATTTTGATGATTTTTTTCCAATGTGCTCCAAATTTACCAGGGCAGGTCAACGCGTAATTACTTTTGTCAAAGATTTCCTGCTTCTATGAAAAGAATCGATAAAACTAAATACATGCTGTAACCCTCTCTCTTACACGCTTCATTCCTCTCACTACCCTCAATCTCTTCCGCAACTCTCTTTAAAAGGTTACTGCCTCCGTCTCTGAAGGAACGCGACACAAACTTTGATAACCCTCTCTCTTACACGCTTCATTCCTCTCACTACCCTCAATCTCCTCTGCAACTCTCTTTAAAAGCCTCTGTCTCAATTACAGTTTAGGTACACACTTACATTTTACATCAAATAAATATTCAAAAGCAACAGATGAATTTATAAAACAACAAACGTAACAATAACGACCTCTCTATAATTTAACTGCTTTACTCTCTCTGTCGCTCTTCACTCCCTATATGACAAAACTGCAGAGAGAGAAACAATGTATATGATCAAATTGAGCGTTCCGAATATTCCCCCTCTCTATAATTTAACTGCTTTACTCTCTCTGTCACTCTTCACTCCGTATATGACAACACTGCAGTGGAGCGTTCCGTATTGAGTGTTCCGTATTGACATGCGGCTTATGTGGGGAATTTTCAATCGGCTTATTGCAAATAACAACCCGCAAAATAACACTTCATATAACAGATTAATGCTATAGACATATGAATCAGAATGTAACCCGTGAACCTTTTCCTGGGCAAAATTATTCGAACAGACATGACCTCATTGCCAGAGTGTTCAGACTGAAACTGGCTAAAGTCATGGCTTTAATCAAAAAGGTCAGGTATTTGGTGCTGCAAAATGTGACATGTTCACCGTCGAATGGCAAAAACGAGGGCTGCCAGATGCTCACATTTTGATTTGGTTAGCTGATAAAATCAATTCAAATGCCATAGACAGCTTCATTTCGGCTGAAATCCCTAACCCAGCAACTGACCAGGAATTACAAGACATCGTCAAAGCTAACATGGTCCGTGTGCGTTGGGTCCTAATGAGCATCACACGTGTCTGAAAGGGGGGTCGTGCAGTAAGGGATACTCTCAAAAGTTTGTTGACGAAACTCAGACTTGTGGCTATGGGTACCCCCTGTACAGGCGGAGACGGCCCGAGAACGGTGGCTTCAGCACAACAGTAAAGGGAGGTCAAGTCGACAATAGATGGGTGGTCCCTTACTGCCCGCTTCTCTTGAAGTTGTTCAACGCCCACATCAACGTTGAGTTTTGCAACTCCGTCAAGTCTATAAAAAATACATATGCAAATATGTAAATAAGGGCTCTGATGAGGTCACAGAATACCTGGCGGGGCGGTACATCAGTATCTATGAAGCTTTTTGGCGCCTATTTGGCACTCTGCCATCGTACAGCTTGTGGTACATTTGGAAAATGGGCAAAGGGTTTACTTTACGGACCAAACCGCCGCCAAGCTGGCCACCGATCCGAAAGAGACCACTCTGACAGGTTTCTTCAAACTTTGCCAGTTCGATACATTTGCGCAAACAATTGTGTACTCCCATGTTACATACTACTTTATATGGTCAAAAAACACTTGGGTGCGAAGAAAGTCAGGTCAAGCTGTTGAAAGACATCCTGGTGTAAAATTTGACAGCTGTCTTTACACTGTGTCCCCAAGTCAGCATGAGTGCTTTCATCTCCGCCTTCATCTGCATGAAGTTGTAGGCCCACAAAGTTTTCAGGACCTCAAAACTGTTGATGGAGAAATATGTGATACGTACCGAGAAGCCTGCTTTAAACGGGGTCTTTTGGAAGATGATTCGCAATGGGATTCCACTTTAGCAGAGGGAGCTTTGTTGAAATCACATAAAGGTCTACGGGAACTCTTTGCCATTTTGCTTCAAAAGTGTAAATTATTTGATCCTAAATCTTTATGGGTTAAGTACAGAGACTTCATGTCTGAGGACTTACTGCAGATGAACCAGGCGCAGGATCCTTCAGTGGAAGTTGGTTATAGCGACATTATCTACAACAGGGCACTCATTGATATCGAGGAGGTCCTCCTCGACATGGGTGGGAGTGAGTTGGCGACGTATGGCTTGCCGTCGACCCTCAGAGAGGAAGCTAACACGTTGGCCCCGGATTTGTTGCGGGAAACAGCATATGACATCGAATCTCTTTCCCAATACTTAGAGGAAAATGAGCCCAAACTCCTGTCTGACCAAAGGTTGGCCTATTTAACTATCATTGACGCGGTTCAAAATCAGACTGGGAGTATTTACTTTCTCGATGCTCCTGGGAGTACCGGAAAAACTTTTGTAACGAAATTGATTCTCGCTAAGATTCGTCATGAGAAAAAGTTGCGTTGTCCGTTGCATCGTCCGGGACCGCTGCTACTTTGCTGCCGGGAGGCAGGACAGCACATTCAACCTTTAAACTCCCTTTGGATTTAGTAAAAACTGAGACACCAACATGCAATATCAGCAAGAGTTCACACGAAGCTCTGGTTCTCAAAAAATGTTGCCTCATTGTTTGGGATGAGTGCACAATGGCACACAAGGATGCCCTGGAGGCATTGGACAGGATCCTGAAAGACATTAGGGATTCTACGGCTCCTATGGGTGGCGTAACCCTTCTGCTATCAGGGGATTTTCGGCAAACGCTTCCTTTCATCCCCAAAGGGACAAGAGCTGATGAAGTGCGTGCCTGCCTTAAGTCGTCCATGTTGTAGCCCCAGGTGAAGAGTTTGTACCTGAGCACAAATATGCGTGCTCATTTGCATGGTGACAACATGTCTGCAGCATTTAATCAGAACATTTTAGCACTTGGTGAAGACAAGGTCCTTGCGGATGACAAGGGCGGCATAGCAATCGACTCCCCGTGCAACATTGTGAGGAGCCCTTCTGACCTTTGGGAAGCAGTTTTTCCTAATGTCTCATCTAACATTAAAAACCTCGATTGGCTCAGCGCAACGGTACTCGCATGGTCGTCAAGTCACTGACGCCCCGATTGATTGAGGCCACCATTGTAACGGGGTGCGGGAGAGGGGAGAATGTTTTCATTCCAAGGATGAACCTTTCCCCTCGGCGTCAGATATACCGTTCGATTTCCGGCGATCCCAATTCCCGGTGAAACCATGTTTTGCCATGTCCATTAACAAGTCACAAGGGCAAACATTGTCGGTGGCGGTCATCCATTTGGGGGAGCCATGCTTCTCCCATGGCCAAATTTATGTTGCCTGTCCCGCGTAGGGAGCAGGGATGGACTTTTTGCTTACACTCCTCAAGGGATGACACGCAATATCGTCTACAAAGAGGTGCTATAGATGTTGGTGAAGGTGATGGAGGTGTTGGAGCTATGCCGTCTGGAAAACTATTTCCTGGTAGGGTCACCCATGGCGGACAGATCTGACACCCAGTGGCATCAGGGACACCATCTTGCAACTTTGGTCTGTTAAATTCGTTATTGGAAGATTATTAACCCATCATTAATTGTCCAAAATGCTAATTGGTTCGTAACTTTTAATAACCGGTTCAACTGATTTATGCACTTAATTGATAAGCTTATTCGCTTTCAAGCGACGTTTACCTGTATGTAACTTTTCATAGCAAATGAACAAACCCGAGCAACGCCGGGCTAAACTGCTAGTTATTAATAAAGGCATATCGTGCAATGGCCATACTGATGGATGTATGTATGTATATATGTATGTATGTTCTTCTGGTTTTATAATTATATAAATGTTTACCAATAGAGACAGAGAGTCAGTTTCTAACATAGACACAAGACACACTCATTGGAATTTACACAACATCAACTAGGTATATGCGTATTCCATGACTGCATGTACGCATGTGTAGATATGGATGCTATTGTATGTATGGAGATGTATGTTTTGAGTTGTATGTGTGCATGTGTATATGCTTCAGTAGAAGTGTATATGCAGTTATTAGATGCAAAACCTTTGGAATGTTTTATATATTTTTACTGTTCCATTAATGGATTGTACTTGTAGTTTCCTAACTAGTTGTGTTCTTTCTGTTCCTGTGAAGCCCAGCTTCTCAAGATTTGTATTGAGGCAGTTACTAACATACCCCAAAGCCCCAATAATCACAGGCATAAATCTGAAGGCTTTGTCAGGGTGGAGTATCTGCAGATTTCTCATCATTTCTGCATAAATATTCTCCTTTTCGCTAATCCTGAATTATTATATTGTTATCTGCTGGGCAGCTAACTTCCATTACTGTGCATGCCTTCTTTTCCTTGTTCCATATCATAATATCTGGTCTGTTATGCCTGCATTTTATTGGGGTTTTTACTGGAACATTCCACCAGTACTCTTTCATATTATGTACATGGATGTCTTCCACATTATTGTAGCTTTTAATGTGTTTATTATCGGGGCTATCTTTTTTACGAACTGCATTGTACAGTGTTTTGTCCACTACATCATGCCTCATAGGTAGATAGTACCGCGATGACATCTTTCGACAGCTGCTGATGACATGGTTGTCATCTTCGATGTTAATTCTGCAGAGTCTGCACTTGTTATCACATGTAGGTGTTTTGCCTGCATCCCTATCTCTTTTGTGAATCAGGTATTTCATGTTAATCTCCTGTTCTTCGATTGGAAAAGCGTATCCTCCAATATAGCGGTTGTTTGTCCAAGATAGACTACTTTCCTTATCTATATTACTCTCACTCTGGAGCTTCCTGGCTACATATCCATGCATGATTTTTTGTTGATAAGTATGCAGTTTTTCATCCATGGATTCACTGGGTGAGAGTTTTAGATTATCACAAAGGGAATATCTCTCGAGGAGTTCCTTCCCAACTCTCATGATCTTATCTGTTTCATGCAGATAGACTTGCTCGAGAAACGGGCTCCTACGCTTCGAGGTTCGTAGATGTTGTCGGAGAGATATGATGCGACATTCAAATATTGTCTGGACTGATGTTAGGCCTCTGCCTCCCTGCTTACGTTTCAAGTAAAGGCGGTCTATGTCACTGTTGATGTTGAATTTTCCGGTGTTGTTTAGTATTTTTCGAGCTTCAACATCAACTGCTCGGATTTCGTCTATCGTCCAATTGAGTATTCCAAACGTTGGCGTTAGGACAGGCACAGCAAACACATTGTGAGCCACTGTTTTGTTTTGTGCAGAGAGTTCCGATGACCTAATCTTCTTTAATCGGGTGTAGTATTCGGCGAAACAGTTAGGCCATTGATGACAAAGTTGCTACATTGGGTTGTTGTTTTTCCCCGCTTTATAGTCATGTATGAACATTTATCTTTGCCAAACTCCATTCCTATATCCTTTGAGAACGTTGTAACCAGTCAAGATTTTTCTTCATCCCATCCATGTTCTTGACATAGAGTTTCAGAGAAAAGAGTATGATGAAATCCAGAAGCCCCAGATAGACATGATACAAAGCTCTTATACAATCTGCTGAGGGAGGTTTATGGTCCAACTGGTCCACAAATATCACCACTTCGCTCCAAGGACGGCAAGGAATTGCTCAGAGATCCGAAGGAAATCCTGATCAGGTGGCCTGACCACTTTTATGAGCATCAGAAATTGATGATGAGTTTATCCGATCGATTCCATCCAGACCTACAAAGCTGGCAATGGCTGATCCTCCTTCATTTGATGAGGTGGCGAAGGCCATTGCCAAATTAAACAGCGGAAAGTCACCTGGAATGGATGGACTGAGTTCCGAGATCTTCAAGTGGGCTGGTGATAAATTCTTAAACCACCTCTCTGATCTCTTTGTGAATGTTTGGAATGAAGAAGATGTACCGCAGGACTGAGGAGATGCATTGATGCAACGCCGTTCTCAGCACCCATCCCGTCCTGTCCAGGGCCCGGCTAACACCCAAAGACACCGCATGCATTCTCGGCTCTCCAAATCTCTCGAAATCCAAGAGAACAAGTATACAGATTTGTCCTTAATGGCCGAGAGGTTGCGTGTCATTGACCTCACCTGGCGTTGTTAATATTCAGGCGTCTCTATTAACGCAAATACACTCTTCACATATCTGTTGGGTATCATATATATCATATGTTCAAATTCCGCTGAGGTTATCTTTGCCTTTCATCCTTACAGGGTTGATAAAATAAAGTACCAGTAATGCACTGGGTAATTGCTGGCCTTGTGCCAAAATTAGAAACGATTATATGTTTGTTTTTACCAGGATAGATTAGTATATATACTATAATGCTGATCACACAATCAGCACAAACTCCTCATAACCAAGTAACTTATGTCATATAAAGAACACGATGAATTTTCAAGTCTCTAATTCCTGTAAGAAAGCGAATAAAATTCGATCAAACAACGATCTGTATATCATTTCATAAAATGCGTCTGACAATAATATCAAAAGCAATAAAAATGAACCCAAAATAGGCACATTCTGATGTAGGGACTGTAAAAGTCTAGATTAGTTAAAGAATTGAAAGTTTGAAAGCCACGACAATGCGGGTTGGACGGAGAATAATTATATCGTAAGAAACAGGGTTTGTTTTGTTACCTTGATTTATTCAAATGTGTCTGATTTATTCAAATGTGTCTGATTTATTCAAATGTGTCAAATGTGTCTGATGCTGGATATAGCAATCCACATCAGACACTGGAATATTTCCTTTATTTTTCTCAGAAGAAGAGATAGTAATCTCGAAATATCAGAACATGAATAAATTAAGGTAAAAAAAAACAAGCCCTGTTTCTTACAATAAAATTATTCTCTGTCCAAACCCGCATTGACGTGGCTTTCAAACTTCCAATTCTTTATACCATATACAATGCTTCAAGTAAATTACAAATTCCTTCTCTAGAATAGTTGATTGAATTTTTATGTTGATGTTCCAAATAAGCTGCCCACCGCCGACACGTTGTGGTGGTAGTTGTGGTAGTTGTGGTGGTAGTGGTGGTAGTTGTGGTGGTAGTGGTGGTAGTGATAGTGTGGTAGTTGTAGTGGTGGTGGTGGTAGTTGTGGTAGTTGTGGTGGTGGTGGTAGTTGTGATGGTTGTGATGGTTGTGTTGCTGGTGGTAGTGGTAGTAATGTTAGTTATGGTAGTTGTATTGGTGGTAGTAGTTGTGGTGGTAGTGATGGTGGTGGTGGTGGTAGTTGTGGTAGTGATGGTGGTGGTGGATGTGGTGGTGGTGGTAGTGATGGTGGTAGTGATGGTGGTGGTGGTGGGAGTTGTGGTACTGGTGGTGGTTGTGGTAGTTGTGGTAGTGGTGTTGGTGGTGGTATTAGTATATCAAATGTAGCTGGTTCGATTCTTTGATCATCACTTGCATTTTATACTTCAATGTATGCGCAAGATGATTGAATATTGATCGATGAATTTAATCAATTTACTGAACTCTGCAGTAATATATTGAACACATGAAATACATTCAAGTCAGATACACACATATCAACAATCACACTTACACATTGATACACTCAATCTCACCTACATACATACATGCATACATACATACATGGTGGCTGCCAACTCGTTTTCGAGTACGGCCACTACTTTATATCCATGTAGGAGAGCCCTACGGATGCGCTGAACAAGTGTGACTTTTTAGTCCAGCCAGCGACTTGAAAACTCTGGTACAAACACTACACTTGTTACAATTATTGACACATAGTGCTGGGCCCATGTGATGACAAGTGCAGAGAGATCTCCAGATATAAAGCAATGCCTGTGCCGTGAAGCTTTTATAGTGAGCAAAGGCACTGCACAAAGCCAGTCCCACTCTCTTAACCAAGATGATATTTACCAAAAAGAAGAACAAGTCAACATCATTGGATACCATCAGGTTTGCAGGTGTTATATCAGAGTTTTCCTTCTCCTAGAATTTTGCCTTGACAAAGGTTAAGGGGTCATCTCTCCCGCTGATTTTGGATGGCTATTGACTCTTAAGAGCTCCTTTGCCCTTTGACAGGTTTTGTTTTTAGTCCTGCAGGATGTCCAAAGTCACCCTCCTCACCAAGAAACCTTGGTGGGGTTGGCAGTTTAGTCGCAAACGACCCGACCATGAGACAGGTTGTACTGGGATACATGTTACCAGTAGCACCAACTGGTGACCTGACATACATACATACATTCATATTATGACTGAACTTGGATTTGCGGACAAAGAGCGCAGCTCCCTAATTCATAGTCTACAAATGGCTGCGATAGCTGGTACCTTCAAAATTTGCAAAACATTCTTGCGATTCAAGGGATGACAATTTTTTTCTTTTACAACCTTGCCATCAGGAAGGTGGCCGGTCAAAAAAATATACTCGAAATTAAGAGAAAGAGATAACATAAATACATACATGATGGCTGCAAACTCTGCCAAGAGTATTGCAATCGCTTGTCAGACTCAGATGTGTGACACTCGGATATGGCTTTTCAAGCCTGCTAGAGACTTTCACTCCTTCAAACACTGACAACTATGGATCTCCCTGGCTTGAGGTCCTGCATCAGGCTGCCTGTGAACCTTCACAACACCGTGGAGATCATAGTTCACTGTTTCTCTTTGAACATGGCTGCGACTGTGGTTCCTGAGACCAGATTTTCTCAAGCAAATCTTTCCTCATTCAGGGCACTTCAATTCAATGGAGACACCGATCGTTTCAAGAGATACACCAAGGTATTGCTTACGCACATCCCGTTTGATCTTCTCGTGCTCTATGCGTCTGTCCTCAAGATTATGGACCCCGTCATACACCATTCCACGCCAAGTTTATCTTTCAAGAGTTTCTATCTCCCAGTCAGCCATCATCAAACCAGTTTTTTTCAATGAGTCCTTTACACAATCCTTGAATCGGAGCCTTGGCTTGTGAGGTGGTCTCTTACCTTTACAAAGCTCGCCATACAAGAGTTGCTTCGGGATTCGATCATCCTCCATTCTGCATAAGTGTCCGGTCCATCGCATACACCGTTGGTGGATGATATTCTCAATGCTCCGACACTCACTTCTCTCAAAGACCTCAACATCACTCACATGCATCTGCCACTTGATACCGAGCATCTTTCTGAGACACTGCTGGTGAAACCGTTCCAGTCTGTGGATATGCCGTTTGTAGGCAACCCATGTCTCACACGCATACAGCAAAGCTGACAGTACACATGCAGCAAACACTCTCACCTTGGTCCTCAGTGTGATTCCTCGCCTGCACCAAAGACGGTCGTTGAGCCTTCCAAATTACTCACTTATCTTACTAACACGTAGACCAACTTCTGCATCCAGAGAGAAGGTCACACTCCCCAAATACACAAATGTGTCAGCAGCCTTCAGCTTTTGACCGTATACGTATATGGAGTGTTCATTGAAAACTTTATCCGGAGCAGTTTGGTACATGACGACACTCTTCTTCAGACTGATTGTCAGTCCCAAAGCACTGCACACATTGTAAAAAGAATCCATAAGGTGTTGCATGTCACTCTGGGAGTGTGCAAAGAGATCACAATCATCTGCATATAAACATTCCCTGATCAAGGTACTCAGTACCTTAGTGTTGGCAGTGAGACGCCTAAGGTTAAACAGATTGCCGGAAGTACGATATCTGAGATAGAGACTGTATTGACAATCCCTGAAGGCCATGAAAGACACCATTGCGAAATACAAGGCAAACAATGTCGGTGCAGGTATATCATCTTGACACCATTTTCAATCGAGATTGGCTCAGACAATTTACCTCCAATATTCACCCATGCCTGCATGTCATCGTGGAAGAGCTTCAGAATGTTCACAGACTTTTCAGGACAGCCTAATCTCTCCAAAATAACCCACAAAGCCTTCCGATTAACGGTGTCAAATGCCTTGGTCAGATCGACAAAAACTTGGTATAAGTCCATGCTCTGCTCAATGCATTTCTCTTGAAGTTGTCTGGCCGAGGAGACCATGTCAACAGCGCCTCTGCCATTCCTAAAGCCACATTGGGACTCTGGAAGTACCTCAACAGCAATGTGCTGTATCAATCTGTCCAACAAAATCTTGCACAAGATCTTCCCAGCCACATACATACAAACATACATATACACATAGTTTGCCACACGCATATACACACCCATGTCGAGAGCTACAGATGTGTATCAATTATGTTGGTGCTACAGTATGGCAGCAGACCGTGTGATGGAACAAGTAAAAGAGTAAAAAATTGTGTGTGTATTTGCACGTGTTTGTGCGCGTGTATGTGTATGTGTGTGTGTACGTGTGTGTGTGTGTGTATGCGCACGTGTGTGTATGTGTGTGCGTGCGTATATGTGTATTAAAGAGTATGTGTATGTATGTGCTTGCGTGTGTATGCATGTGTGTGTATGTGAGTGTATAAGTGTGTGTGTGTGTGTAAACAATTTCAAACGCGCCATAAAGTTTTATCTTTTGTTCTAGAGTCTAAAGCAGATATGTGTACTCTTTTTCGAGCAATGGGCTTAGGATATGTTTCATTAATTTCGAAATTTGCCGTGTCATTCAGAAAGCGAAATGGTCACAAGGGCACTGGTCTAGACACTAACCTTTTGCGCGTTTATAAATAAACTAGCAGAGGTACCGGCATTGCTCGGATATTAAATAGCAATTGTGTATAAGATTTATGTCAATACTTCAGTGCTACTTCAAAAACTATACTTTTACAAAATCATCGGCTTTTTCCAAAAGGGGGTTCTGCCCCCAGGGGTCCCCTACCCAATATGTGCCAATTCTGAGAATTCACATTCATCTGTAGGACAAACGTAGCCCATGTGTCAAGTTTTGTGAAAATCGGTTGGAACTCCAGAAGTTATGACGTTTTGTTGCATTGCACTGCAGTGCTTCAGTCGACTCCAAGGAAGTGGTTAAAGTGGTTAAAGGGGTTATCTGCCGGGGGGCCCTATAATCAATATCTGGAAAAATGACAGTGCCCATGACCATCCGGAATACATAAGTAACCTATGTCTTAAGTTTGGTGAAAATACTGTAGAAATGCATAAGGTTTATACATACGCGCGTGCGTTCGTGTGCGTGTGTGTGTGTGTGTGTGTTTGTGGGTGTGTATGTATTTGTGTGTGCGTATGTATGTGTATGTCCGTCGGGGCATACGTATATACTGGCCTAAATCTTCACTATTTACTTTTACTAATGTAATAACCTCTGTAATTTTCGTTTTCAATTTTATTTACATCATTCTTAAACTCTGGTGCTGGAAATCACTCTGTTATTTTAAATAGAATATTAGTCTAACGACTCCATTTATACCATAAACTTGGTCTTGTCTTTGCATGAAATTGTTCTTCACGCTCCACATAATGACGTATTATCCTCGCTTTTTTTTCGTTCATAACTAGGGAACGTCTTCACGAACCAAAATATCGTCTTCCTGTTTTCGTTCGGTTGCAACGTTTCTCGAAATAATTACTTCTGCGTTCACAGATTACTCTCAGTTCAATTTGAATGGGAAATTCCTGTTTCATCGATTTTCTCCGTAACCATAGAAGATTGTAGCTTGAAAGTCGACCCAACGACTCCTCGGGTCATTCTGCATAACTGTGTAAATTTTCGCTGCATTCCACCAAGCCGTTTCGGCGTTTATCCGACTACACCGACCACTACGTCCGACCACTTCCAATTTATATAGTAGATTTGTTTATATATGAATGACAAAAAGAAAAGTACAAAACAATACATGAATTGTTTCTACTAAACCTTCAATTGAAGACACAACCTACATATTTGACAGGACTCTCTTCTTCTTCTTCTTCTTCTTCTTCTTCTTCTTCTTCTTCTTCTTCTTCTTCTTCTTCTTCTTCTTCTTCTTCTTCTTCTTCTTCTTCTTCTTCTTCTTCTTCTTCTTCTTCTTCTTCTTCTTCTTCTTCTTCTTCTTCTCCTGGAACACTGGGCTGCGAGCCACCCCCACACAATGCCATGTTCTGAGTCTGCTTTTCAACTCCACCGTGATGCACGGTGCGTCATGGTGTATCTAACCATTTTTTTAGGTCTTACTACGGCTGATTTCTTCCAGAGAGAAAGAAAGAGATGGAAAAATGAAGAGAAGATTCATCCCCGGAGGAATAATAAAAAATGTTTACACTGCACATTTCATTTTTTCAAAGCTAAAGCTGCCGATCCAAAATCAGTAATTCAACTCCCTGAAAACTTTCAAATATATGCTGTTCTCGCATGAATATTATGCTAAGGGGCAGCTGTCCACAAAGTAAGATTTACTTGCATATCCCCGCTCATATAAACACATAAATACATGCATACATACATTACAGTTGATATTTTTTTTTATTAAAGCGTTTTCATATTATATATATATATATATATATAGTGACGAAACATAAGACAATTGCATGAAGTCATAATCCTTTATTTACTGTAAGACAAAAGTATTAGAACAGGGGGAAATAACTCACCGAACGCGATAGTTTTGAGGCCCCAGGGACCACATTTTTCATGTTAGAGATTTGAAACCTAGTCTATTTGCTTCCTTGGCACTTTTTACATATGTGTGTACATTTTCATGTCAGTCCGACCAGGTCTACTACCATTTAACCGTGCACATCTGAATTTCAACCACCGCCCATTTCACAAATATATATTAGACTAGCAGCTGAGCCCGGTTGCACCCGGGGCCACTTTTTATTTAGTTAATAATTTAAAAAATATTATTGAAAGTTTATTATAAAGAAGCAGTTTCAGGAAAAAAAATAGAAATATGCACTTGGGGCTGGACGCCGTACAATGAGAAGTGGAGCGACGTGAAAAGCGTTGTTTATTAACAGCGAAATAGCCATGTCGATGATATGCAATTTGAAAAATACTACTTACTCTTAGTGGTGGTTAACATGTATTAGAATTAAAATAAAAACACGCGTCCCTTCTTCGCAATTTAAGGGTTTGGCGATACTTGGTTTTAGTGTCCTAAATTATCATCATCGACATTCAATTATTAGCTCCACCCACTACACGATACGTCACGACACGTCATCAGCTGCTGCGGCTTGATTTTTACATGTTCATTTTCTTACATGCTTCATTTTTACACGAAAAAACATTGAATTTTTAGAATAAATATTTATTAAAATATTAACTGAGAAAATTATATTTTTGATTTATTTTTTGAACAAAATAAATATTTATTTACAGTTTTTAACAGAAAAAAAATTGCTGCGAAATACATTTTTTTTTTAAAACAGATTTACAGTTTTTAACAACAGAAAAACAATTTCTTTAAACAATATATTGTTGCGATATACAGTTTAACATTTTTTCGAAACATTTACCTTCTGACGTATCGTGTAGTAGGTGGAGCTAATAATTGAATGTCGATGATGATAATGTAGGACACTAAAACCAAGTATCGCCAAGGGTTTTATTTCTTTTGATGGAAAAAAGTGACCGTAGTGCAGAATCGATTTCATAAAACGGTACTGTATGATCGTTAAATGTAGAAGGATAATGAAATTGTAAATAAGACAAAAGTATTAGAACAGGGGGAAATAACTCACCGAACGCGAAAGTTTTGGGGCCCCAGGGACCACATTTTTCAAGTTAGAGATTTGAAACCTCGTCTATTTGCTTCCTTGGGACTTTTTACATAGGTGTGTAAATTTCATGTCAGTCCGACCACGTCTACTATCATTTAACCGTGCACATCTGAATTTCAACCACCGCCCATTTCACAGTTATATATTAGATATGTGAATGTATGCCATGTCGTCTTCAGCGCTAGTGGTAACTCAGTATAACCTGTGCATAGTCGGATCGCCGGAGACTGAACCGGCAACCCCACAAAGCTTGCTTGGTGTGGAAGGTGATTGTGGACACTCTGCAGGATGAAAAACAAAACTCGTCAAATGGTGGAGGAACTCAGGAAAGTCAACGGCCATCCAATAAACTATTTTCTTTTCTGGAGTGAGAGACTCCTAGTGTTCATTAAGACATCTCTCTAGGAGAAGGTCACTCTGATATAAAACCTGCGACTTTGTTTACATCCAATGATGTAGAACAGTTGTACATTTTTGGTAAATACATTCGATGTTGAGAGAGTGGGATTGGCTCCTTGTAAATCTTACCTCACTTAAAATAGCTTCAAGCACAGGCACCGCTTGATATGATATGTTTTGGCCATAGGCAAGTCCCAAGCAGGAATAAACAGCCATGTCCGTGGTGCTCGTGCTTAAGTATCAAACAATGGCATTACTCGAAATCGAGTTGCAGCCATCAGTATGTTTGTATGTATGTATGTATGTATGGATGTATGTATGTATGTATGTATGTATGTATGTATGTATGTATGTATGTATGTATGTATGTATGTATGTGAAGAGGACATTGGAAGAAGAGATGCAGGCTGCAGATCTTGGTGAGGATTGGCCGATCCTTAAAAAGTCGGTTTATGATGTAGGCTCGCGTGTTCTGGGATTGGTGCAGAGAAAACATCAGGAATGAGAATGATGTACATATAGAAGACTTGTTGGCTGATAAGAGGCGTGCTCTGTCACGCTACTTGACGGCAAAACCACAGGAGAGGAATACGTTGCATGAGGAGCTCAGGGATGTAAAATCACGTGTTAGGCGGAGTCTTTCTCAGATGAAGGATCAGTGGTGGAGTGAGAAGGCTGGTGAGATACAAACTGCGTCTGATTCCAATAACACAAAGCTGTTGTACAGTCTCTTGCGTGAGGTTTATGGACCGTCTTCTTCTCTGGTGATACCGCTTCGCAGCAAGGATGGCAAAGAAATTCTTCGTGACTCACAAGAAATTCTACGAAGGTGGCGAGAGCACTTTGATGATCTTTTGAATCAGCCGTCTGTCGTCAGTGAAGATTTCCTCAACATCATTCCAGAAAGTCCCGTGAAAGTAGCTCTCGCAGAACCTCCGACGCTTGTGGAGGTTGCAGTGGCTATTTCGAAGCTGAACAGTGGAGGATCTCCAGGTATTGATGGCATACATGCTGAGATCCTACAATATGGTGGTGAGAGACTCCTGTAACATCTTCACTCTTTGTTTGGCAGGATATGGGCTAATGAATCCGTACCTGAGGACTGGAGAGATGCAGTAATGGTGGTCTTGTACAAGGGAAAGGGTAACAGGAACGATTGTGGGAACTACAGAGGTATATCATTGCTTTCTGTCGTAGGGAAAGGTTTATGTAGGGTGCTTCTGAACCGTCTGCTGACACACATTGCAGATTGTGTTCTTCCTGAAAGTCAATCTGGTTTTCGTGCTGGACGCGGCACTACTGATATGATCTTCTCAGCTAGACAGCTCCAGGAGAAGTGCATGGAACAAGGCTTGGATCTGTATCAGGTTTTTGTCGATCTGACAAAAGCTTTCGATACTGTTAACAGAGATGCATTATGGAAGGTTCTCCAGAAACTTGGTTGCCCTGATAAGTTCCTTGCTTTAGTTAGGTCTTTCCATGATGACATGAAGGCTTGGGTTAATGTCGGGGGTAACATGTCGGAGCCTATCTCAGTAAAAAATGGAATGAAACAGGGGGATATTCCAGCACCGACCCTGTTTGCCATTCAGGACTTGCGAGCATGGTGTTTACATCCGATATCGAACCTCAGGCAGCATATTTAACATCAGGCGCTTTCCTGCGAAGACAAAAGTATTTACATCAATCATAAGAGACCTCTTGTATGCAGATGATTGCGATCTTGTAGCGCACACAGAGAGTGATATGCAGCACATTTTGAATGCATTTTCTGACGCTTGCACTGCCCTAGGTCTGACTGTCAGTCTCAAGAAAACCGTCGTCATGTACCAACCTGCCCCTGGTAAGCAGTACACTGAACCAAACATCTATGTGTATGGCAAACGACTTGGAGTGGTTGATCAGTTTGTCTACCTGGGAAGCACTGTCAATCGATACAGCAACCTTAACAGTGAAATCTCACTTAGGATTAGGAAAGCAAGTGATGCTTTCGGAAAGCTAGAAAGGCGACTCTGGGGTCGGCGAGACATATGCAGGAGGACAAAGGTAAAGGTGTACAGGGCATGAGTGCTCTCTTGTCTTCTTTATGCCTGCGATACCTGGGTCACATATCGACACCACCTTAAGCAATTGGAGCGTTTCCATCAGATGTGTCTCAGACGGATCCATGGCGTTCACTGGAGGGACCACATCAGTAATCTCGAGATTTTGGAAAGCTCTATGTGTGACAGTATAGAAGCTCTTGTGCTTAAGCAATGACTCCGTTGGAGTGGTCACCTTGCCAGGATGAAGGATTCTAGAATACCAAAACAACTCTTATATGGAGAGTTGGTTAAAGGAAAACGACCGCCACATAAACCAAAAAAGAGGTATAAGGATTCCTTGAAAGCCTCTCTGAAAGACGCTAACATCTCTGCTGATACATGGGAGAATATTGCTGCTGATCGTAATAAATGGAGAAAGACTGTATATGAGGGAAAAGTTGCCTTTGAGGCATCTCGAATCGCATACGAGAAGGTAAAGCGGGATGTGAGGAAGGGCATTGCTGTTGCACTTCCAGACGGCGAGGGTCCTCCTATGGTGCTGACATGCAGCGTATGTGCGAGACTCTGCCTAAGCAAAGCTGGGCTCGAAAGTCATCTTCGCAGTCATAAAGTAAGACCAGTGGTTGACTACCAGGCTGCTGTTGGAGATGCTACTCATCATGTTTGCAAGCGACATGCAAAAGTACACGAACTCCAGCCACAGCCGACTATTCCCAGTGAATGTTTTGGTTGCCGACTCCGTACAAGACATTTTCGATTATTTGCTGGGCTAAAAAGCCACATTCGATCGCAGCGCTGTTAGTTGCTATCGTGTGTGTGTGTGTGTGTGTGTGTAGATATGCTTATGTGTGTGCGTGTGTGTGTATATATATATATGTATATGTATATTATTATTGTTGTTGTCGTTAATATTATTGTTGTTATTATTATTATTATTATTATTGTTATTAATGTATGTGTGTGTGTATATGTGTGTGTGTGTGTGTATATATATGTGTGTGAGTGTGTGTGTGTGTGTGTGTATATGTGTATGTATATGTATATATATATATATTTATTTATTTTTTTTATTTTCTTTTTATTTATTTATTATTATTATTTTTTTTTTCTCGTGCAATGGCCATACTCGATAACGAGGGGGCAGCCATCATCATGTATGTATGTATGTATGTATGTATGTATGTATATTCTTCTCATTTTATAATTTCACAAAGTTTTGCAAATAGAGAGAGAGTCGGTTTCTAACATAGACACAAGACTCTCTCATTGGAATTTACACAACATCAACTAGGTAGATATGTATGTATGCATGTGTAGATATGGTTGTTTTGAGATGTATGTGTGCATGTGTATATGCAGTTATTAGATGCAAAATATTTGGAATGTTTTTTATATTTTTACTGTTCCATTAATGGATTGTACTTGTAATTTCCTAACTAGTTGTGTTCTTTCTGTTCCTGTGAAGCCTAGCTTCTCGAAATTTGTATTCAGGCAGTTACTAACATATCCCAGTGCCCTAATAATCACAGGCATAAATCTGAAGGTGTAATCAGGGTGGAGTATCTGCAGATTTCTCCTCAGTTCTGCATAAATATTCTCCTTTTCGCTAATCTTTGATATTATATTAGCATTTGCTGGGCAGCTAATTTCCACTACTGTGCATGTTTTCTTCTCCCTGTCCCATATCATAATATCTGGTCTGTTATGCCTGCATTTTATTGGGGTTTTTACTGGAACATTCCACCAGTACTCTTTCACATTATGTACATGGATGTCTTCCACATTGCAGTAGCTTTTAATGTGTTTATTATCGGGGCTAAGCGTGTTTTGGCCACTACATCATGCCTCATAGGTAGATAGTACCGCGATGACATCTTTGGACAGCTGCTTTAGACATTGGGTGATATCTTCGATGTTAGTTCTCCTCTCGAGGAGTTCCTTCCCAACTCTCATGATGTTATCTGTTACATGCAGATAGACTTGCTCGAGAAACGGGCTCCTACGCTTCGAGGTCTGTAGATGTTGCCGGAGAGATATGATGCGACATTCAAATGCTGTCTGGACTGATGTTAGGCCTCTGCCTCCCTGCTTACGTTTCAAGTAAAGGTGGTCTATGTCACTGTTGACGTGGAAGTTCCCGGTGTTGTTTAATATTTTCCGAGTTTCAACCTCAACTGCTCGGATTTCGTCTATCTTCCAACTGAGTATTCCAAAAGTTGGTGTTAGGACAGGTACAGCAAACATATTGTGAGCCACTGTTTTGTTTTGCGCAGAGAGTTCCGATGACCAAATCTTTCTTAATCGGGTGTGGTATTCCCTGGTTACGCGTTCCTTATTACAGATACCATTATAGGATATGTTCTCTTCTATCCCCAGGTATCTGTATTAGTCCTCATCAGATATCTTTGAAACAGTTAGGCCATTGATGACAATGTTGCTAGATTGGGTTGTTGTTTTTCCCCGCTTTACAGTCATGTATGAGCATTAATCCTGGCCAAACTCCATTCCTATATCCTTTGAGAACGTTGTAACCAGGTCAAGATTTTTCTTCATCCCATCCATGTTCTTGGCATAGAGTTTCAGATCGTCCACAAAGAAATTATGGTTTAGGTTCGTATTTCTGTCCTCCTATGAGCCAATGATGTATCCTTCACATTTCTTGAGCAGAAAGGACAAGGGGTTTAATGACAGGATGAATAATATCACAGAGAGACTGTTCTGCTGAAATATACCTCTGCGATATTTTATTTTATCAGTGAAAATAGAGTCCTCCCTCTCTGTCTTTAACCTTAGGATTTAGCCCCAGAAAAAGACAGCTTCTCTATGGCTCTGATAATAATGTCTGGGACTTTAGCATGTTGGAGCGCCTCTATAATCCGAGAGTGGGGAACAGAATCGAAAGCTTTCCTGTAGTCCAGCCAGACTGTAGCCATATTCCTCCTAAGTTGTCTCACCTCCGACATCGCAGTTTTGTTTATTAGGAGTTGTTCAGCACATCCCCAAACCCCTTTCTTTCCAGTTGCTTGTTCATCTGTGATGATGTTATTATTTTCACAGTGATCTTGGAAGAATAGGTTCAGGCAGGCTGTATACATCTTATACATCAGGTTCTGGCATGCAATGTGTCGGTAGTTTTTTGCCAAGTGGGTGTCTTTGTTCTTGGGGACCAGTAACGTTTATGCTAATGTCAACCATTCTGGAATAAGTGTATCTCCCTTAAGAACTTGTTGGTAGAGATCAGTAAGATAACTCCGATAGAATATCAGTTTTTTGTACCAGAAGCCGATAATCATATCCCTTCCTAGTGATTTCTTATCTTGGAGTTTTCCTATCACAGTCTCAAGGGTACCCTCACATATTTCGTATGTTTTTTGTTGTAGTCTAGGATTATTTTAGCCACACTGCATCTCGGTTGAAATTCTTCTTTTCACCCCATATTTTGCTCCAAAAGGAATCTGTCTTTCTGGGATGGGGCCTCAGTGACACTTATTATTTTGCCCTTCATATCTCTAGAGACTGATATTTGGTTTCGTTTGAATCTTTTATTAAGCACTTTTCTTTCATCTACCTTCTTCAGGTATCGGCGTTTTTCGCTAACAGCTCTCAATTCTTGTTTGAGGGTGATCAGCTTATATTGGAAAGTTCTGGTTCTACTGTTACCAAACATCGTCTCTATTTTATTTTTCACTCTTTGTTGGTGAGGAGTGAGGTTTTTTTGTGTTTGTTTGCATGTAAGGAGCATTGTCAAATATCCTATGTGTTTTCGTAGGTCAGCACTCTTTTTTTCTATTTTAGTTATATATGATGGTATTTTTGGTGATGTTCTGTTCTTGTTAATATCTCTGCTATCACCAAGATCATGCTTCACTGTCGTTGCTAAGGCATATAAACAGGCGTTGATTTGCCAAAATGTTGGGGTTTTTATAGCGTCGTAAATATTCATCCCCTATTTCGTCAATAACTTGTAATATTTCTTCATTTGGTTTTTTATTCACCATTGTCATTTTAACACGTTCAGCAACAGAGATATTTGTACATGAGTTAATTTTTCTCTGGAAGGTTTCGTTGAGGGAAAATTTCAATTGTTTATACTTTTGATTATTATCATTGTCGATAGTATTTTCCACAACAGTCGAGGTAGACTCGGATGGTATACGGGGTGTCAAATTTCTTCGATTATTATTATTATTTCTTCGATTATTATTATTATGGATACTGTTTTCCCCTGCATTCGAGGTAGACTTAGATGTTACACGTGGTGTCAAGTTTCTTACAGGCATAGTTGTTTCAAGGCGCTGTTCGACCTGGCTGCTAGGAAGTCTAGTAACATGGCGACCTATAGCACGTGTTGTTGATAACATGTTTGTTGTGGGGGACTTACAATTAATAATATTTATCTTATTTTTACGTTCAACAAACGTCGCTTGTGGGCGTAATTGTTTCGCTGTGAAATAATTTAGCTCTGGGTGCATTTCGTCCCAGTATAGCTTCATTCTGTTCATATAGCCAATGGAGGGATTGTTTTTTGCCATTTTATAACAATTAAATAAATCATCATTAAGTTCGCAACTCCAAGACAAATGCGATTTATAATTTCGGTTTCTTCTGTAGCTACAACTGATTAAAGTTTGATTACCTTCTTTGTTATTTGTCTTCGATACTTCCTTAATTTTGTTGTTGATATTGTGTTCAGCCATGCTGTTTGTAGCAAATCCTTGTAAAATGAATTATGTATTTAGTCGGATATCTCTACGAATTCGAATAAAAGGTGTCTTCAGTAGATATAGTTCGAAGAATAACCAGTTATTCAACATGACTGTAGTTGTGGCATTACTGTCGGAGATAGTATTCATCTTAAATTTAATTAATAGTCTCCCGCCCCCAAAAAAGCGACTGATCGCTTTGACTGTATGTATGTACGTGTATATGTGTATGTGTATATGTTTCTCTATGTGTATGTGTATATATAATCTCTGTGTGTATGTGTGTATATGCATCTCTGTGTATGTGTGTATATGTATCTCTGAACGGATGGCAAGAACTCTGGTGTAGCAGACGAGAGGGGGGGGGGGTGAAGGGTGAGGATGATTGGAGTTTGGGATTAAGGCATAGGGAAAGAAAGGCTGCGACCCTCGGACAAGATTGCAAAAGTATTTCCGCGGACAATAGTCAGAGGCACCAGTCACCCCAACCTGGCAGGGCTTCCTTGTTGTTGATATCCGCAACACACACAAACACACACATAAATATATATATATATATATGTATATATATATATATAAATATATATCTGTTAGAACACGAAAAGTGTGAAACACAGAATGTTCACTTTTCGTGTTCTAACATATATGCCTAGCTTCTTTAAAAATTTTTCGGGGATAGCCGTGGTGGTGGTGATCGTATGTCATTGGCTAATTTTCAACCAATCAGAGTACCTCTCTCTATATCTCTTCCACTGTTACTTACGCCTGTTTCTCTCTATCTGTTCCGTCTCTATATATATCTCTTACTCTTTCGCTTTGCACTCCTCCCCTTCAATACCATCTCTCCCCCTCTCTATATATTTGTTACTCTATCGCTGCACGCTCCTCTCCTTCAATATATCAATTACACACGCTTTACACTCCTTTATCCCCAGCGCCCCTATATATACACCCCCCTCTCCCGCATCTATATTTTAATGTACCGTTGCACCGTGAATATATGTGTCTATATATATATACATATATATTGTATATACACATTCATGTATGTGTATACACACTCATGTATGTATATACACTGGTTTTATGTGTGTATTGTAAATTTGTACTGTTAAAACACGAAACTAACATTCGATTGACACTTTGATTACCTGTACAGGCAATAGTTATTAGAATGCTGTTGAAGTGTGTATATATTTTGGGGGGACATCCTGTATATACACACATTATATATAATACAATAAACAGATAAATACACACATATATATATGAGCTTATTTAATTATAAATATTGTGAATTTTTAACTCAGTTCAATTATATATATAAATGGCTTCTACAGGACTAGAACTGTTTCATTCGAAAGAAATCATCATAATATTGAGAGGGGGGACTAGATAAAATATTTCAAATCAAATGTGTATAAGTTATAAGTTAAAATGTATAAATAGAGACGATAGTGGAGGTATATCTGTTTAGTGGAACAGTAGACGATAGAATTAAATACAGACGATAATCTCCCTTTAATGAAACAGCAGACGATAGAATTAAGGCAATTTAAATTTTAAGCATTTGCATTTTTGCCTTTCATCGTTACGGGGTCGATAAAATAAAGTACCAGTAATACACTGTCACTAGACGACTTTCAAATTGAATTGTTGGTTCCATTTCTTTAGTATTTTCAATTGTAGTTATCTACTTAAAAAGCGTTACACGGTTAGAGACATAATTCGTAAGTTATATCTTCCCTATTAAACCATTGCATTATTTCGCCTACAATAGAACAAAAATGAAATGTTCTTTAAAGAAACAGGAATATAACTTTATAAAAAAAAAAGTTGCATCCGCTTCTTTTATCATTGATAATTTTTTCGTTTTAATATTAATTGTTTTTTGTAGTTGTTTATATTAAAAATCTTACTGTAATATTTACTTAAACGAAGGCAAACATCTAAACTTATAGATTAATCTTGAGCGAAGGACTAGATAAATCTCTCTCTCTCTCTCTCTCTCTCTCTCTCTCTCTATATATATATATATATATATATATATATATATATATAAACGAAGAATGATAAAATTTCAAGCAAAGAGTTTAATTAGGTATATTTTGTAATATTATTAACTAATTATTATAATTAACGCGCATATTTTGCTATCCTCAAACACGTTTACACATGGCATGAAATATAACTAATCCGAGATGGCTAGGTTTCATCTTCTAACTGGATAAACGAAATCCATTATGTCTTGACAACAACATGAGGTAACATTATGTTATTCACAGACACACTTTGTACACTGTTCCATATCAGAATGTATTTCCTTCGTCACATTCACAAACAGTATTGAAAATATGTTCTTCGGCAAATAAAAATGTTTTGTTCATAATATTTCAACTAGCGATTGCTCTACTTCACGCACGACCACCATAAATTAATGACCAGCTCAACACAAGTATTGGTAGAGCGTCAGACACCATGCTTTGCAGTATTGTTATGGTCCTTTGCATTCTAAGTTCAAATCCTGCCGAGGTTAACTTCGACTTTCATACTTACTAATTCGATAAAATAAAGTACCAGTAATGGACTGCCGTAATGGATTTGTGCCGAAAAATAGAAACACTATTAATGTGCAATAAGAGCAAAATATAACGACATTGCTCAATTATTTTATCTAATGTTGTAATAACACAAGGAAATGTTGTTTGTGTATTTTTTTTTATATTTGCTCATAGGCTTTTACAATTTCGCTCAGCCAACAACTATTAAAAAGTGAGTTGCTTAAGATAACAATTTAATCACAAATTGTTGCTATCTTTTAATACACTCCAACAAGTCATCAAATTATGTACAATAAAAACAAATCTTATTAATTTGCTCAGGGAATATAAAGAAAATGTATATACACTGATAATTGCAAATGTATGTAAATATTTTGTTTTTGTATTGTATATTTTATGTTTTCTATTATGTATAATATATTGATTTAATATTGATTGTTTTTTGTAGTTGTTTATATTAAAAGTCTGAAAATATTTTTATACATCTTACACTAATATTTATAAGATAATTTATAATAACAATTACATAATCTAATTACATTACAACGATAATTTATTATTAATATATATCCTGTTTAACTAGAGTTATTACAAGCGTTGCCTTAAAAAAATATTAAACTAGACATGAAAAATGCGCAAGCTCAAAAGTGCCACAGAATGTTATAATAAACCTTCAAAAGTGTGGGACTAGAGTTGTTGCTAAAAAATATTGTAATCATTATATATCGTACATTCTGTGGCATCCTTTATAAAAATAGCTTAAACCAACGAAGCCTTTATTTTTACGCTATTTCACTTAGTTAATTCTTAGAGTGTAACATATAAAAATAAATACATCTATGTTTAATGTAATAACAGCTATAAATAATTACGTAATATTATTATCATATACTCATAGTAACAAAATAATTGTGTTGAAACTTAATATGATGCTTATATGAACGATCAAATCTATAATGATAATTTCTTAAATATACTAATAGTAAAATAATTTAGTTATCTATTGTTACATTTTCATAGAACTATAATATTAACAATCGTATTGCATTATCAAATTTTTATCACTACAAACTTTCATATTGGAATTACCTTAAGCCACTTATTATTACTTCGCTTTCGTACTTTTACAGCTGTAGATATTGCGCTGTATCTTATATCTAATATCAATATCTCGTGGTAATTTGCATGAAGTGTAAAATAGGTTTATTAATAACTTTAATATGAAATGTATTATACAGGGCTGCGGAGTCGGTCAAAAATTGACTGGCTCCAACTCAGGATCCGATACTCCATTATTTCCTAAATTTCAGCTCCGCAGCTCTGTTATTATATTAATTAATTTATTTTATAGTTGTAAATCATATTTTTATATGTTACACTCTAAGAATTAACTAAGTGAAATAGCGTAAAAATAAAGGCTTCGTTGGTTTAAGCTATTTTTATAAAGGATGCCACAGAATGTACGATATATAATGATTACAATATTTTTTAGCAACAACTCTAGTCCCACACTTTTGAAGGTTTATTATAACATTCTGTGGCACTTTTGAGCTTGCGCATTTTTCATGTCTAGTATATATGTGTGTGTATATATATATATATATATATATATATATATATATATATATATATATATATATATTGAGAATAAGAAAATGTGAAGTAGTGTCAGATGTTAAAGTCCTTTATTGATAATGCTGTGATACACATTTCAATGACAACAGTGGTCACGTGATTCCGCGTACCCAGTGCCGTGAGCTCATCAGACAGCTTCTAACATAATAAGGTTACGTTCAGGAGCAAATCCAAATTAAAATGACAAGAGGACGGACAAAGATGTTGTTGAAATGCAATTGAAATTTACACTTGACAACTATGCAGGTTTAGTTGACAGAAATGAGGCTGTTGCCTTGGCTTTAAATTGTATGAGTGTCCGAGTACTATCATTAAAGTAACGAGATATGAAGCTCTTTGTTCAACGCTGCAACCCACTTCTCGGTCCATAATTTGAACCCATCAAATTAATCACTATTGAATTACAATTGTCGAAATCCTCGGATATCTTGTGCCCCTTTTTTTTCATAGAGCAATACACAACCAATCTCTTTATAAACTCCACCAGACATAGTAGTATCCAAGTGCTGGACTGTCTATATTATTACTATTATTGCCTTTCATCCTTACGAGGTCGATAAAATAAAGTACCAGTAATACACTGTGTAATTGCTGGCCTTGTGCCAAAAGTAGAAACAATTATTACTATTATTACTGCTTACGTTGTTAAGTAGCTAAAATATATTATTTTGTCTACTAACAGATGAGATATATGAGAAATACATATTTGTAGATAAGCAAAAATGACTGAATCATCATTAACCTTTTCAAACGCATTTAGTAGGATAACACTGGGATCAATATTGTACTTTTGACAATCACTTTTTTGTCTGGCATCATGTATCTAGGATTACAATATCTAATAGTAACATTTTTTTTAAGATTTGAAGGTGATATATTACTATTTCTATCAGGCCAAGTGAGAACGTAAACGTTTTCTAAGCAGCTTATCGAACTAATAAACAATATATGCACATGTGTGAATAAGTTTGTGTGTTTGCGTTTATATTTTGTTTGTTTAGCTTTATATGACCCTTGTTAATAGGGTAGTGGCTAAAAATCCACAACATATATGTCCCGTGTTAGTGGTGTTTAGGACAGCTTCATCTAATGTGTATTATCCTTTATTTTATACATGATAAAGTGTAATTTAAAGACTCTTTGACCTCACGAGACGTATGATCACCGCAACAGCAGTCTTGAATACTTCACATTTTTTAATGTATTATATGTATAGTATATCACAAACAACATACCACATGCTTTAATCCTGCACTGTCTTTAAGAAAATAGATTAGCTTTAATGCGTCGTGTAGCTACTAATATTAGCAGGTTAACAATGTAGTAGATTAATAATGTAAAGCCACCATCGTTGTCTTATGTGTGGAGAGAGTTGCATTTGTTTGTTGCTGAATATCTCCAGGTGTCGCTGCTTAAGAAGTGATGTCCATCAACCTGGTAGCAGAGCTTGATATAATGAGGAGGGGGAGGGGGCATTTTAGTTCCCTTTAACAACGATAACTGTTTTTATTTGTCTTTACTGTCGGAAAATTCATCAACTTTTCTCAACTTTAGAAACATCAGGCTGTTATCAGAATAATATTCTAATAAAGTATTTGATGTCGCCGAGTAAAGTGTCTGTGCTGGTATCGCAAAAACAATGCACCCAGTAAACACTGTAAAATGGTTATGTTAGGAAGGACACCCAGCCATAGAAACCATACCAAATATGTAATGTATGAGCAAGATGAGGTCGCTCCCATATGTCTGGTCTCGGACTGTAACAACCTTTCCAACCCATGCCACGGGGGAAAGTGGACATACAATAAGGATGGTTGGGTTTTTTGGAATGTAATGGCTGTACGTATTACATTTCAATTCCAATTACTTGTGCCAGCGGACTTTGATATGTAAAATTGGGTGTTTTGGTGTGTATTCTGATTTTCTGTATATGAAGGGCCCACCAAACCTGAAGTGCCATGTGGACCCAGGTCTAAGACCTGCCTCGTAGTCAGTCGAAATACGAAACTCGACGCAGGTACATCTTCCGAATTATAACTTGCTTCGATCTAATGTAGATTGAAACGCCATTTAAACGGATATACGCATCCATGGTAGATGTTTTCAATCATATATATATATATATATATATATATATATATATATATATATTAGGATTATCCTGAATGCAGTAATGGTTAATTACTACTCTAGATAAAGTCGACGTACGGTGAGGGTTACTCAACGAGTTACAACAGAACAGTTAAAGAAACTTGGTTTCCGATTCTTCTATATTACTGAGTGTAGATAAAGAATGATTAATAAAACAGGTAGACATCATAAAAAGGTAATTTATTCCAAGTGTTTACAAATGTTTCTTTAGTAGTTACACAGCCTAGTCATGCTATGTGCAAATTGGTAGTTATTTATTTGCATATACTCAATTTTTAAATGTTGTTCATCGTTCTGAAGAATTGGTAGGATGAACAACATTTAAAAATTGAGTATATGCAAATAAATAACTACCAATTTGCACATAGCATGACTAGGCTGTGTAACTACTAAAGAAACATTTGTAAACACTTGGAATAAATTACCTTTTTATGATGTCTACCTGTTTTATTAATCATTCTTTATATATATATATAAGTATGTATACGTTCATACATATATGTATACAGACGTACAGTAGTATGTATATATATATATACATACATGCACACATATATATGTACGTATGGATTCACCGAAATTTTATTATAATGCTCGGTGTGTTTGTAAACAAACATCCCGTATTAAGCCGTACAGTGTCCAGCAACCATCGTTGCTCGTTTGTTCAATACTGACAAAGGAACGCTGTACTAGTTTCAAGCTTATTAGCTATCGTCAGTACCGTATATACTTTCAGACGTTCAATCATCCGGCAGGAAGGTATACGGTGCTGATGATAGCTAATAAGCTTGAAACTAGGACAGCGTTCCTTTGTCAGTGTTGAACAAACGAGCAATGATGGTTGCTAGACACTACGGCCTAATACGGGATGTTTGTTTACAAACACACGGAGCATTATAATAAATGTTCGGTGAATCCATACGTACATATATATATGTGCGCATGTATGTATATATATATACATACTACTATACGTCTGTGTACATATATGTATGTACGTATACATACTTATATTTAAGTAACAGCCGTACTAAGAGTGAGAAATGAAATTTCGTTTCATTTTTTCCATTGATATATATATATATATTAAAGATAACGAAGAATCAGTAGTGCATCAAAAAAACAATTTATTAACCTATTACATCCGCTCAAGGAACTTGCGAATGCAGAGTCAGGTTCGATCTGTAACAGATCCTGCTTTGAGATTAATGTCGGAGAAACATATGTAATATGTCAATAAATTGTGTTTTGATGCATTACTGACTCCTCGTTATCTGTAATATATGCCATGCTTTCCAGCATAGTTACGTCCCTTTACGATCTGAGTTCAAATCCCGCCGAGGTTGACTTTGCCTTTCATCCTTACGGGGTCGATAAAATAAAGTACCAGTAATGTACTGGTTAATTGCTGGCCTTGTGCCTAAAGTAGACACAAATATAGTTATTCTGCTCCGCGCGAGCAT